>SNQJ01S0031477.1:7718-46762 GCA_010110895.2 Picea sitchensis | reverse complement strand
CCTAAGAAGGGTCTTTTGCCATGGCACTGACTGTTTGGTCCCAGACCAAATACCCCAGGAGTGCACTGGGGGCCCTAGACCTCAGCTAGGGTCTTTGCCATCCTCCCGGAGAATGGCTCTTGCAGCTGCTATAAATTTAACAGTAATCTTACTAGTAGGATAACCGAGTTGTAATAGTTAGATTTACCATTTCATAGAAATGTTAACATTAGGTTCTCACGAACAAATGCATCTGGCAGCTTGAATAATACTCGAGTGCTTTGGGCATAGCCATAATGGATGGGTCATCAGCTGCCCCAACCGTGCTTGATAGTACTAGATGGCTACGTGAAGAAATACACATCTGCCAGCTGCAAAACTGTCTTCACAAAAAACTTCAAGTCTTCAAACTAGCAATAATCATACCAACACAAGACAAATTCTTCAAATCTTACATGGGTACTATGCCCATATTGTTAAAAATTGAGCATAAACAGATTACAATACTGTTCTTTACCCTTTAATGAATTTAACTGAAGCATAAGAATCATTGACAGAAAAGCATTCACAGTGTGCACAAGTATTTATCCTGGGAAACCCTCATGGGAAAGAAAACCCAAAAAAACTTCTTGTGATATATATATATATATATATATATATATATTAGTCAAACAAGTACAAGACTTCTCTTTGAGAAAGAGATAAGCCAGTAACACTTACTGCTGTCTCTGTGTTTTCAAATATCTCTGAGCTTCTACCACAGGTCTGTCCTCAGCATAAACTCAGACCTGTAGCTATTGCTGTTTACTTGGTTCTGAATTTGCTGTTGTTCATAAACCTGTTCTGTAGCTGCTTGTTGCTGTCTTAGATCTACCATTTAGTCTGCCTCAGAGCAGAGTTATTTGCTGCCTCAAATCTGCCCTTTATCTGCTATTTGAACAGAGTTACTCTACCTCCTAGCTGCTGCCTCAGAACAGAGTTATTTGCCTCAGAATAGGCCTCCTAGCTGCTGCCCAAGAATAGAGTTATCAGCCTTCTAGCTGCTGCCTCAGAACAGAGTTATCATACCTCAGAATAAGCCTCCTAGCTGTTGCCTCAGAAGTGAGTGATCTGTTATGTATGAGTGGTGCCTTCACCTCTCTTTATATAGGATAGGCCACCTAGGTTAGGGCCGACTTTAGGATAGGGTAGGGCAGACCTTAGGTTAGGGCTGACCTAGGTTAGGGTAGACTTAGGTAAGGGTAGGGCCGACCTAGCTTAGGTTAGGGCCGACTGTGAAATTTCGAGCTTAGGTTCAAAATTCATTGTACTTTTATTTTTCTTTAAAATAAAGAGCAGATCTGAAAACTTAAATGATAAATGATGTGGAAGCTGAAAGCTGTAAAGCAGTATTAGACAACACACAAAAAATTTAGCCACACAATAACACAGGATTTTATCCTGGGAAAACCCAAAGAGGAAGAAAACCCCAGCAAACAATCTTCCTTATCAGCAAATAAATGAATGATGAATCTGATTACAATATCACCATGAGAATGTGCTTCTGAGATTGCCAGTATGTGAGTGCCCTGTTTTGCTACCTGCAAAAGTATCTATCTGCTGTCTGCAAAAATATCTATCTGCTGCTTACAAAAGTATCTATTTTCTGTCAGCAAAAGTATCCTGTTTGCTGCCTGCAAAAGTCTCCTTCTTCTCTTCTATCTTGCGCTGCATACCAAAGTGAATAATGAAGAGAGTCGTTCTCTGTATATCCTAGGCGCAGAAGATAGATGAGTGAACTCAGCTTAGGCGCTGAAGAGAGATGAGTGAACTCAGCTTAGAACTAGTTACATTACAAGACAACTCGCCTTGAGACTGGACTTTTCAACTCAACTCGAATTGTAACTTGACTTGTAACTAAATATGCCAACTTGACATGCAACCTCGACTCTTACAACTTTGAGTTAGGCACAACTCGAATTGATTCTTGAGTTAGACACTTGGACTTGACATGCAACCTCGACTTTTACACTTGAGTTCATAACTCGACTTTCACACTTGAGTTCATAACTCGACTTTCACACTTTGGGTTCATAACTCGACTTTTACAACTTGAGTTCATAACTCGACTTTTACAACTCGACAACTCGTTATATTCTCATGGTGGATAAGGTCACACGTGCCAACGCACTAAATCATTATAATTACATCATTTGCATAAGCGATAAGGAATATTGTTTGTCACATCAATCTAGCTCACAGGATTTATACATTCATCCTGTCTATTGCTAGATTTGCCTTGGATTTTGCACTAAGCTGACAAGGCTGACCTTGACTGTTGCACATGGCTCACAAGGTTTCTGTCCTGACTTTTGTTTTGGCTCACAAGGCTTGTACGTTTGCCTTGACTCTTGCCATGAATTCACAAGACTATCTCTGGCAGCATCTCTTTCGTCCTATCTTTTGTCCTGGCTTACAAGGCTTGTTGTATGTTCGCCTTGACTCTTGCCATGACTCACAAGACTGTTTAATCTCCAAGTCTCCCTGGCTAGCCTCAGGGTGGTCACTTAAGACCTCTCGTTGGAGAATGCCTTCTGATGCTGCTATTTTCAACACTCCCTCTCAGCGAGGGAGGCRTTCTCTGCAACTCCAAGCTTGCCTCTAAAGTGCACAAACTTTGTCAATGGCAGCGGCTTGGTCAGGATAATTGCTGCCCACTCATCTGTTGCAATGTACTTTAGCTTGATCACTTTTCTTTGTACCATATCTTTGATATAATGATACTTCAGATCTATATGCTTTGATCTGTCATGAAACACCGGATTTTCTGTGAGCTTTAAACAACTCTGATTATCACAATGGATAATCGTAGTCTCAACTTTTCACCAAATAACCCAGAAACAATTTTTCTGAGCCACACTGCTTCTCTATTGGCATTGCTAGCCGCAATATATTTAGCCTTGGTTGTGCTTTGAGCAATAGATCCCTGTTTTCAACTGGACCAGGAGATCATGGATGATCCTAAATTGAAGTAGTATCCAGAGGTACTTTTTCTTTCTACTGGGCTTTCGGCCCAGTATGAATCTGCATAACCATGCAACATCACACCACCATTGGATGTATATTTTAGACCATAAGCAATGGTACCTCGGAGATATCTCAAGATGTGCTTACCTACCACCCAATGCCTTTATCTCGGCTTAGCCATAAATTGGCTCAATGCACTAACTGCAAATTGCATGTTGGGTCTAGTATGAGTCAGGTACATTAAAGACCCAATAAGCTTCCTATACATGGTGGGGTCCACCAAATCTGATCCTGTATCTGAGTCATGTAGCTTCTTTAGATTAGAAACCATAGGAGTTGTCATACTTTTGCAATTCAACATGCCAAACCTTTTCAATATGTCTACTGCATATTTTCCTTGAGATAAGTAGATCTCGTCTAGTCTTTGCCAGACTTCTAAACACAGGAAGTAATGCATTAGTCCTGGATCTTTCATTTCGAACTCAGAAATGAGCTCCCTCTTGCACCAAACTATCTGATTTTCTTCTCCTGTGAGGAAAAGATCATCCACATACAAAACCAAAATAAGGCACTGATATTTAACAACTTTAAAGTAGAGGTTAGGATCAACACTGTTATCACACAATTTGTACTAGCCCAAAAGCCCAAGGCAAGTGGATACAAAATTGGCGTAACTGGGAATGACATATCACTGTCACCTTAGTAGGAAATCCCTTTCTATTTAGGAGTATGTTGCAGTACCCCAGGGGAGACGTCCCCTGTGACCTGGGGGTTTGAGAAGGCTAAGGCAAATGATACAAGGAAATCCTTCCCCTCTCACATATCACTCAAGTTAAAAGGTTCTTTAAGTCTTATTGAACATAAAGAAAATAAATAATATTGTGTACTTGCCCAGAACAAGACAACAAGGCAAAAATGGGCACTTTCCAAGTACCAAAATGATGTTAGTGCTTCATAAGACAATGAACTCTTAAGAAATGTACTAGCTGATATAAAATTGCAGCAGTGTAACAGTTTATAACAGCAATAAGAAATTTGCAACAGCCACAAGATTTATTCTTTAAAATGCTTGAATAAAGACTTGAAATAATAGCTTTAACTAGGCAATTTGATAATAAATAGTCACAAGCAGTTTTAGCAACATCTAGCTAGCATAATATGTCACCTTTAGGGTTAATTTGCTGCTGTTAGATGGCTGTAGCAATCTTTTGTAACAAAAACAAGTAGGTTAGTGATTTAGGCTAATCTAAGGTTAGTAGAAGTTAGTGGGTGTTCAAGAGAAGAGGTTCTGAAAATTGTTTGATCAATCAACACTTGTAAATGGTAGAGTAGTGCCTTTCTAGGGTAATGGAGTCAATGATGGCAGCAACAACGGAAAATAGCAATGATAATGTTTAATCAAAGGGGATGGAGAGGCTGAGAAAGGTGTTGGTAGCCCAAGGCCTCAAAAATCCAACTCCTAGAGATAATTGCTAGAAAGTAACAAAAGTAAGGCCCTAGCGATTTCTCTTTTCCTTAGATAAATTGAAATAAAATATGCAATGGGCAAGGAAGTAGGGTTACTAGAGTGCTAYAATGGTAGGGCTCTAGTATCCACTTCTAGATAGGTGCCTTTCAAGAAATTTTAGCAAGTGGAAGACTATAGAGAAACATATAGTAACATATATCTTTCTCCTAGGGTTTTAAGCAAGCAATTTCATAATCTTAGACATGAAACAAGTAAATTCACCATAAGCATTCATTCACAATAAAGAAATGCAGATTTTCCACTTACTTCACCAAGAATAATCAAGCATAAACCCTAGTTGAAGATCCTCCACATGAAAATTTGCCAAAATACATCAAGAATTGCCTCCTCCATGACGTGCGCACCACTAAATTTCAGCTAATAACCCTTAAAGAGGGCCGAATTTCAGACCACCACTTGTGTAAGAGCCACATAACTTGAATATCTTTGAGGTCTATTACTCTCTCTGAATGTACCTGAAGGAGCAACATATTTTTTCTGCCTCTTGCAAAATTTCTCTACACCAGGCAGGCTTCCTCTTAGAAGGAGGGACCTCTAGAGGTCTCTCTATCTGTTCTACTAGATCCACAGTATCAAACTGATCCAGTGGCTCTTCAGGTTCCTCCATCTCTACATCCAGCTCCAACTCTTTAGATTGCTTAAATGCAGCTTCTTCATGAAATGTTACATCTTTGCTTACCTCGATATATCTTTGGCCTGGAACATAGATCCTATAGGCCTTGGATGTTTCACTGTACCCAACAAAAATTCCTTTCTTCCCAGAAGGCTCCATCTTAGTTCTTTTCTCTTTTGGCACATGTATGTAAACTAGACATCCGAAAATCCTCAAGTGTCCCACTTCTGGATTTTCGCTAGTGAATGCTTCTTCTGGAGTCTTTTCCCCCAGAATAGCATGAGGACTTCTATTTTGAATATAAATTGCAGTGCTCGTGGCTTCTGCCCAAAGTGATGTGGGAAGGTCTTGATCACACATCATAGCTTTTGCTGCCTCACAGATTGTTCTGTTCTTTCTCTCAACAATCCCATTCTGCTGAGGGTTGTAGGGCACAATTAGCTGTCTCTTGATTCCTGCTTCTTTATAGAAGTCATCAAACTGATGAGACTCAAATTCCCCACCATTGTTAGTCCTTAAAGCACGTATGTATTTTCCAGTCTGGTTTTCAATCAATGCTTTGAATTCTAGAAATTTAATGAAATTTTCATTTTTTGCCTTTAGAAAATAGATCCGTGATTTCCTAGAGAAGTCATCTATGAAAATCACATAATAAAGACATCGATTCAGGGAAGGCGATGACATAGGCTCACATATGTCTGAATGTATTAAATCCAAAACTCCTTTAGACCTTTTGTTACTGTTAGGAAACGACTTCTTTATGTTTTTATCGAGAACACAACCTCTACAGATACCATCATGTTCAAAATGAAAAGCAGGCATTCCTCTTACCATTTTCTGTAGTCTCGGGAGCGCTTTCTAGTGAATATGTCCAAACCTTCGATGCCACAGCTCAGATGGACCAATTGAAGCATGAACCAATGCTTGGATATGTCTTGGAAGCTTGTAGATACCTCCCTCTCTAACTCCAATCACAATTGCTGAAGATAGCTCTTCATTCTTAGGCCATAAGAGAGCTTTCTTATCCATAAAGATCACCCTGTAACCTTTATCTTCCAGGCCTGCAACAGAAAGAAGATTCTTCTTTAAACTAGGAACGTACATGATCTCCTCAATGTGCAACTCACCTCCAGATTCTAGCTGAAAAGATGCTGAGCCAATTCCTTCGATTGCATAGCTAGCATTATCTCCGAGTTCTACCTGAGCAAAGAACTTCTTCTCTTTGAAGTTCGCAAGGACTCCTTTATTTCCTGTCATGTGCCTCGAAGCTCCACTATCCACCAACCATGATTCAACACTGTTTGAAAGAGAACCGGAGAGTGCTGAAATAAGATAGTATTCCCTCCTACTCTCTTGATTACTGGAAGCCCCTTTAGTCTTCCTCCTTCGAGACTCATCTTCTGCAGCAATAGAAGCACAATATTTACCCTTGTGTCCTTTTTTGATCTTTGGACAATCTCTGGAAAAGTGCCCTTTTCGTTGACAGTTGTAGCACTTCACTCTTGTCATATCAAAATCTTTTCCTTTGAAGCCACCTTTGCTTTTGTCCTTTTGAGGAAACTTCTTTTGAGAAGTAAATCTTTTCCTTCTCCTTGTCCTTGCTGTTAGAGCAATGTTCTCTTCCTTCGAAGTACCATTTCGACTCTGAATTCTCCCTTCTTTCTGTACAGTGTAGACAATCATGCCACAACCTTTCAAAGTCTAGCTGATTTTCACGAGCATTTATCCCAGCCATAAATGTCTCCCAAGAAGATGGAAGACCATCCACAATAGTCTGTACGAGATCATCATCATCTATAGTTACACCAATGACCACCAACTGATCTCTTAACTGAGAGATCTTTGTGAAGAAGGCGGCCACATAATCATTCTTCTCCATCTTGAGGGTTCGGAGCTTGTTCTTTAGAACCCTCTTTTGACTAGGTGCCTTCTTTTCATACAGATTAGATAGAGTGTCAAAACACTCCTTTGCAGTCTTCAGTGGTGCTATAACATGCATGATGTTATCCTTTACTGAATCAAATATTATTCGCTTTTCCTTTGCCTGATTTTTCTTGAAGGCTGTCCTTCCTGCATGGGCAGTGGGCTCTTCTACTGTATTGATCACAAAGTTGTCCAAGTCATATTCTTCCAGAATATTCAAGACTCTGGCTTTCCAAACATTAAAGTTTGAAGCACTTTCAAGTCTGTCCTCAGGCCTTATAGAAATGGAAGACATCTCTGCAAGTACTGTGCTTGAATAAAAATTCCAAAGGATCTGCGCATGCTCTAGCAGATTGCTGAACTGAGCACTTCCATACCCTAGAGCTCTGATACCATGTTAAAAATTGAGCTTAAACAGATAACGATAGTGTTCTTTACCCTTTAATGAATTTAATTGAAGCATAAGAACCATTGACAGAAAAACATTCACAGTGTGCACAAGTATTTATCCTGGGAAACCCTCATGGGGAAGAAAACCCAGCAAAACTTCTTGTGATATATATATATATATATATTAGTCAAACTAGTACAATGACAGTACGAGACTTCTCTTTGAGAAAGAGATCAGCCAGTAACACTTACTGCTGTCTCTGTGTCTTCAAATATCTCTAAGCTTCTACCACAGGTCTGTTCTCAGCATAAACTCAGAGCTGTAGCTATTGCTGTTTACTTGGTTCTGAAGTTGCTTCTGTTCATAAACCTATTCTGTAGCTGCTTGTTGCTGTCTTAAATCTACCCTTAAAGATGCCCTTTAGTCTGCCTCAGAGCAGAGTTATTTGCTGCCTCAAATCTGCCCTTAAGACTGACCTTTATCTGCTATCTGAACAGAGTTACTCTGCCTCCTAGCTGCTGCCTCAGAACAGAGTTATTTGCCTCAGAATAGGCCTCCTAGCTGCTGCCCCAGAACAGAGTTAACAGCCTTCTAGCTGCTGCCCCAGAACAGAGTTATCATACCTCAGAATAAGCCTCCTAGCTGCTGCCTCAGAAGTGAGTGATCTGTTATGTATGAGGGGCGCCTCCCCCTCTCTTTATATAGGATAGGCCACCTAGGTTAGGGCTGACTTTAGGATAGGGTAGGGCCGACCTTAGGTTAGGGGCCAACCTAGGTTAGGGTAGGGCCGACCTAGCTTAGGTTAGAGCAGACTTTATCATGGTGGTTAGAGGAGGGCGGTTAGGGGCCGACCTTATCAGGTCGGTTAGAGGAATAAATATCCTCTGCAGCTGCTCACATTTCAACACATATAGGATCGGGTTTCTTCGGGTTAAATCAATTATGAATAATTTTTCTGGACATACTATTGCCGTACAACTAAAACGATATGCTCTTTCAGGGAAATTAATTTCTTCAACTGTCTTCACGAGTGAAATCACCGTTTTCAGTCTTGTACTCAACATATCCTGCAAAAACCTTATAATGAGAACTTGTCTGGTGTTGGAGTGGCGAGTTCCAACATAGACTTGTACTTGTGACATTAGGTTCGCCACACCAAATGCCACGATCACTGATTTCTTCAACTAAACTTTTTTAAGACCAACTTTCATGACCATATACCTTATTCCACAGTTTCATTGACCATTGACAACACAAACAACACTTTTATGAATTCAATGTTGCAAAATGACATCTTTATGACTTCAATGACAAGAAAGCATAGACACCTCATGAAACCAATGACACAATGGAAAATGTCTGAAAGATTAGGGCCCTTTAACTATGGCCCCATGTGACCACCTTAAAGCACATGTTTCTTGTCCCTGTAAAATTGGGTACCATTAACATTACACCATTCTGTATTTTTCCAACATAATATATATTGTAACCCAGGATTCAGGACTCACTGTGCCCATAAACAATGACAAAAGTGACATATTCTTTTAGCAGAATGGCACTACCACCCCATTTTGAAAAAATAACATTGCTGCAATCAGGTCATTTTGAGCGTTTCTTATTGGCTCTAAAAGTTTTATCTTATTTACAAAACAATTGGACAATAGTGTATGATACGACTATTTTTTTGTCTTACTGTTACTGTGGCTATCCTGTTGTCATATGACATCAGCAAATTGGAATGAAATATAGGTTAAAGGTATATATAGTCAGGTTAGGTTGATCTGGGAGAAGGGGAGTTCTACAAAGGTCTCTCTTAAGAACTTGCCATTGCAGAATTAGCAAAAAAATCTGTGTTCTTATGTTGCTTCTTAAAACCTTCAATATTATATTCTGAGCAAATATGACGTTGATTCTTAGTATAATGAATGCAAGAAGAAGCAGAACTAAACCAATATTCTTCAGTGTTCCAATTATTCTGCCAGCATTTTTGAAAATATTTAGGAAGGTCTCTGATGAGCTGCTATATTTTTCATGATTTTCGTGACTTAGGTGAAATATTCCCTTTTTGAAATAGTTTACAGAAATTTATCAGATCTAAAAAGTTTCATTTTATTTACAAAATGAGTGCACAATATGGCATGATAAGACTATTTTTTGTTCAATTGTAACTTTGGTTAGCTTTCTACCATATGGCATCGACAAATTGGAATGCGATATAGGTTAACGATACATTGTTAGGTTAGGTTGCATATTTAATTGGCAGTACACCTCTTGCCATTCTTCTTAGTATTTGCTTAGATGGGCTCTTGAGAGTCCATTGTGTCTGGTTCTTGTATAGTAGGGGGCATAACCTGCCATGTAGGTAGTTGGAATTGCAAACCAAACTATATCTAATAAAGCTTGTGTTTAGACTACAGGATCAGGTCACATATCTGCTACTTTATGTTAGAATATAAGGCTTACATTTGTAACAAAGTCACCATAGTGACTTTAGGGTTTTTAATTATTATTAGTGTTTAGGGTTTTGGACAATTGCGAACTCTCGAACTCTATATGTAAGAGATGTGAATCTCATTGTAATCATGTGGAGTATTATTAATATAATATTATGTTATTGTGTCATATAATATTATGTTATTGTGTGTATCTCTGTCTCAACCCTATCCAGGGTTTAGCGATTTAGGGATCTAACTTCTTTGTAACATGGTTTTAGAGCGGGGAGATCCTCATGGCCGAGTTTGAAGAGGAGCTGCTATACTTGCCTCACGTCCATGGATCAGTGATAGTTTTGTTAGAAGCCAGCCACCAAAAATAGAGGTCAGCTGCTAAGGGAAATGATACATCAGGCATATCAAAGGATTAAATCCACCAATTTTTGCTTGCATGAGCTGTCAATTAAATCCCTCCATTTCCCTAGCTTATGTTCAGGTTCCAATTGAGCTGCCACGAATTTAGGTTGTCATTTAGCCTTCAATTGAGCCACCATGGATTGCGCAGTCATCACAAACTAGCCACCAACCACCGTACATAAGCCCATATGCTGTACCCGTACAACCACCGTATGTCGTACAACTGTCACCAGCTTGTCATACATAATTTTTGATGTATTTTCTTCATTTCTGCTTGTTTCTAGAAGAGTTTACACAATTTTCAGAATGAAACTCCTCTAGAAAAATTCAATGGCTAGAATTTCCATACCTGGAAAGTGAAAATCCAGATATAGTGAAGAACAAAAACCTGTGGGGAATAGTAAAAGGGACTGAGCAATTGCATATAGATCCAAATAAATTATTGGAATGACAGAGAAGAGATGATAAAGCCAAACCTATTATTGGTCTTTCTCTCTCAAACTCTGAGTTGCATCTGTAGATCTCGGAAAATCATCCAAGGAAATCTAGGATAATCTGGATAAGCTGTTTGGAGCGAAAGTAGTTAAGGAAATGATCTGCAATAACAATACTCAGAAAATTAACTAGAACAGGAAAACATGAATACTATCAACAAAACTGAGAGCACTTTATTTAGAATAGGAGGCAGTCTTATATAGATGCATATTATCACATGATGGCTTGAATAGGTCAAGCTACAGCTAGCTTCTAACAGCTAGTTAGCTAGATCTGATCAACTACTTCCTTAGGACTTGTGCCCAGCTTTTCTTCTCCTCCAATACGCTGAGAATGCACCTTCTAAGAATCCACTTGGCTGAGGGAGTGTGCCTTCCTTGGGATTCACATGGATGTCTGTTGGGTTGCCCAATTCCTCCCTATTTAATCTCGGAAGTGTCCCGACTTCCGTCAGCAAATGAGGAAAATGCTTGTGCATAACAGCTTCCGAAAACCATTTAGTCTGAGTAGGAGGTTGGCCTGTGCGCCCAACGAGGTAAGAGGTATGCTGCTGATGATGGGTGGTGGTATGGCGAATGTCAAGTGTCTTGGAGCAAGGGAGGCTGGAAATCAGGGATTAACTTGACAGGATGAGAGACGGTGACAATATCTTCCAGCAATGGGGGTTCATAGCGTTTCAGACTGTTCACATTCACCACTTCATGAATGCCTAGTTGGGGTGGAAAGTCAAGGCGATAAGCATTGTCCCAATTTGTTGGACAACAATATAAGGGCCATAGCGGAGAGGCTTTAGTTTATGATCACGTTGGGATTTAAAATGCTGGCGTTCCATGTAAAACCAGACTTTATCACTAGGAATAAGGAGCAGTGAGCATCATGGTGGGATTTCTACCGTTGCTGGGCTGCCTTTAGCGCTTCCTTGGGCATGTTTCCCTGCTAGAGTGTGCAAAAATGAAAGGAAAGATTTTTGTTCTTACTGTTGGTGTGGAGTGCCGGAAGGTTGCATGGTGAGAGGCAGTTCATAAGGGGCTAAAGGTTGATATCCAAAGCAGGCCTCAAAGGGAGACATCCTAGTAGAAAGATGCACAACACGATTATAACTATGTTGAATGACATGGAGGGTTGTATCCCACTGTTGGTTTTGGAAAATTGAATGTGAAGAGCATGGACAAGGTTGCGGTTAACTACCTCGGCTTGGCCATTCGTTTGAGGATGGAAGGCAATAGAATATTTGAGTTGACAACCTAGTAAATCCCACAACATTTTCCAAAATGTGTTAAGAAAGCGAGCGTCGCGATCAGAGATGATGCTAGTAGGAAGGCCGAAGTGTGGCCAAACATGGTGAAAGAACAAGGTAGTGGTTTGTGCAACAATAGTGGTCTTAGTGCAAGGGATAAAAAGAACAATCTTAGAGAAACGATAAACAATAACCTAGATAACATCATGTTTGCGTAAGGTCATAGGTAAACCATTAAGGAAATCCATGGAAAGAGAGTCCCAAGGGCGGGAAGGCAGAGGAAGGGGATGATACAAACCAAATTTATGATTGGTAGGTTTATGCTGACTACACAATGCATAAGCATGAATAAAATGCTCCACTTGACAAGTCATAGAAGGCCAAAAGAAATATCCGTGCAAGGAGTCATAGAAGGCCAAAAGAAATGTCCCTGCAATTGCTGAATTGTTTTCAGAGACCCAAAATGGCCACCATAGGAGGAAGCATGAGCCTCCTTGATCAAAGTAAGACGATCTTCAAAAGTTGGGACACATAACTGATTCAGTTTATATAGACACCCATCTCTGATTGTGTAATCCAGAAATGACGTTTGATTGACCTTAGTGGGATGTTGCACAACAACCCATATCTCTGCAAAGAAGGGATCAAAAGCATAGAGAGGCTTCCAAACCTCATAGGCAACACAACGCACAACCAGGAGTTGAAGTACCTGCGTAGGGGGCCGCCTTAGGAGATCAACCATCCGATTGGACGTGCCCTTGTATTTAATCACCAAATGAAACTGTTGATTGTAAGTGACCCACTTTAAATGATGCTTCTCCTGTCTCTTAGTTTGAGAATTGATGAAAATCAATAGATGATGATCTATTTGGAGGATTGTTTCTTTCCCTAGGATGTAATGGCGCCACTGTTTCAATGTTTCAATGCTTGGACTAGATTGTAGAACTCTTTGTCATAAGTGCTATAATTGCGTTTCGCATCAGACAATGTCTCTGAATGGTATGCAACAGAGTGTCCGCCCTATTTAAGAACTGTGCTAAAAACATACTGAGAGGCGTTTGTCTCAATCTCAAAGGGAGACTGAAGATCAGGTAAACGAAGTACAGGAGTAGAACAAAGGGTAGTTTTGAGAGCCTGAAATTGTTGTTGTGCCAAGGGAGACCACACAAACTGATTCTGGTTGGAGAGCTGATGAAGAGGGCGTGCTAACTGAGAGAAGTGAGCAATGAACCACTGATAAAAATTAATGCCACCCATAAAGCTCTTGAGTTTTAGAGCTGAGTGAGGTGCTGGCCATTGTGCAAGAACTTGGACTTTAGTGGGATCCAAGCTAACACCCTCAACAGAGACAACAAAACCCAAATACTGAACTGAAGATTGCCCAAAAGAAGATTTACAACGTTTCACATGCATTTTGTGAGTGCGCTGTAAGTCTAGCACAGTGCGCACATGGAGCAAATGATCCTCCTAGGTCTTGCTGAAGACCATGATGTCATCCAAATAGATCACCACAATTTTGACCAAGTGTGCTCTAAAAATGTCATTGATTAGCCTCATGAAAGTGGCAGGGGTGTTAGTAAGACCGAATGGGATCACCATCCATTCATAAAAGACCAAATTTGGTTTTGAAAGCTGTCTTTCATGTGTCTGCTGCATTCATGCGAACCTGATAATACCCTGCTGTAAGATCCATTTTGGTAAAGAAGCAGGCACCCTTCAAATGATCCAGTAAATCATCAATGCGTTGTAGAGGGTAACGATTCTTGACTATAGCTTTATTAAGAGCTCGATAGTCCGTAAATCATCAAGTGCATGCTGAGAAGGTACAATGGAAGAGATGAGAGGGCGTGGCAAACCCAAGCGCACCCTGGCACGAACTGGAGAAGAGGGGGGAGTGGAAGATCCCCACAACCAAAGCACTGAGCAGTGGAGGGCGAGAGCAACCCTAGTGCATTGTGTTGGAAGAGATGGAGGGTGAGCTGAGCCCCGAGTGCATTTTTGAAGCTGGAAATCACCACAAAGGATTGGGCAATGGAGGTCTGGAGCAAACCCTATCACACTTACTGAGAGATGGAGGGTGGAGCCACCCCTAGCGCACCTCTGGATTTGCGCACCTTTGGATTTGAATACTGGGTGAGTGCAGACACTAGCAACCCATAAAAACATTTTTCTCTGTCTGAAACTCACTAGAGCAGAAGCATCTCCGATTGATGCTTTGATACCATTTGATTTATAATAGTAATACTTAGAAAATTAACTAGAATAGGAAAACATGAATACTATCACCAAAACATGCAGAAATATACTGAAATATCCCTGATCCGGCTGATCAAGATATTTGCCACGATCTTCCTATTCTAACATGCAGATCTGATACACTGGGGGTTTCTGGATGCGTTTTAGGGTTTGATGTAGACGATCTCTTGTTTAAAGTGTTTGCATGTCAGGGTTAATATGGTTGCATGTAGGTTGATATAGTTGCATGTAGCATAACAAAGGTTTACAATCATAAAATGGCCTTGTACAATAGTAGATAAAGCCAACAACTCAATATTATGAATAATAATGGTGCAATAGGTAGAATTAAATCATCTTGATATATCCTTCAGCGTCGGTCGAGATCTAGGGGGATACATCTTGAACCTAATCAAATGACAAAAGAAATACCCGTGACCACAAGAAGAAAGCAGATCTGCTGCATGCAATGGAATGACCCGAATAAACGATCCGGGATGAACTACGGTGACCATTTGTAATTGTTGAATCTCAAAACTCAGCAGAGTGAATGGCCTCAAAGCTGCTCAATCAATGCGCCCACATGTTTTGGCAATGGAAATAATGTTAAATGAGAAATCCAAAGCGGACCTCTGACCCTGGTCACGGAACCCTGGTGGGTTTGCGCCCCTCCTTGGGCCTTGAATGCATGCTTGGGTTACCAGGTAGAATTTGCCGCTATGTGAAAGCTCAAAGCGATAAATTTCGTCAGAGTAGTGAAGTGGGTTCCCAGGATTTGGCGGATGATGAAGAACCCACAAATGCCAAAGCCAAATGCCCTATCCCAGGATGCATCGCCCTATAAGCATTTGTGTGGGTCTCCTACAAAGATTCCATTGAGATCGATGGCCCAGCTCCAGGCATACAGCTGTAGCTCTCTCCCTTTGGATTGAATGGATCTGTGGGACCACGGTCTCTTTGCGGTCTGAAATCTCTCTCAATAGCTTCGCCCCTCCTTGGCAAAAGGCTGCGCCCTCCTCCTAAAATGCTCCACGAAATCGCCTGATGAAATACTGGATGGTATCTCCAATAGGCAAGGGTGTGTCTCTCAACAACGAAACCGATCAACGGGTGGTGAACTCCGGAAATCCACAAAACAACAAGATTGACTCTCTTCCTCCTCTCACAGAGCTCTCAGCATCAAATCATAATCATACATAATGAGGAATTAGGTCCAAATTCCTCTCTGCCTGCTCCGACCTAATTCTCAGGTTTGACATCACTTAACCTAAGCCCTTCCTCCTAAGTGAATTATTTGTTAATTAATTCGCCCCCTTATCACCTTTTTTTGTTCTATTTCTTCGTTGACTTGGGCTTAGGTGATTTTCCCTAAGTAGTGGGCTTATGGTTTGTATAGTTCCTCTTATTCTCCAGGTTCCCTGTTGCGACTATGGTCTACGAGAACCTCTGAACTACTAAGTCACCTAACTGGCTAATCTTGGGGATGGGACATCCGCGGTCCTCTCCCTTCAGGGTGTTGTCCCTCAAGCAACATCCAATCTGAGTGGCACGCAAATATGCTCTCCCTCCATGTAGCATCCTCCCTTTGGAAGAGCCTCATCTAACCAAGCACTCTCGATGATCCTGCTCCTCAACACAAACCTGCGCTCCTAGTATCTCCTCGGGTACTAGTTCAAACTGACCCTCCTCAACCAAGGGTGGAAACTCACAGTGAAGTCATGCGATGCTGTTGCCCCACTTTGCCTTCGCCAGGCAGGGCGTGAAAGGCGATTATGGATCTTGCTACCTCGTGGTAGCTCTAGCTCATATGCCACCCTGCCATCGTAGATGACTCACGTATGGCCCATAGAACTTGAGCTTCAATTTCTCTGCTCCGCTACTCTTCAAAGAAGATTGTCGGTATGGATGTCAGCGGAAAACGGGTCTCACCACCGAGCAGCTCCAGCTTCTGTTCCGGTTGCATATACTTCTGGCGATTACGGTACTGCCAAGTTCTCCTTGGCTGATTCACCCGAATCCGACTCTCTCTCCATCCAGTCCTTGGCCCCCGGAACCCTGCCGTCCCCAAATGCAGCATCTATAAATGAAGGTGCATCATACCATACACCACGAATGGTGATAATCCTGATGGACATATGAAAGAAATTAAGTGTTAGCAATGCACAAGCCCATATGTAACCATCTCACCCAATTGCGTTTTTGTTCCCCCACATAGTTCCTCGGATATCCTTCCACCCATTTTGTTGGCCGGTCTCATCGCCCGCTCTCACAATGCGTGGGTGGTGGTACTAAGTAGCCAGCTTCTGTGCACCTTAATCTGGCTCACATGCGTTGATGAAGCGCCCGTCTCTATCAGCGGCTATCACGCGCACAGGCAACCAGTACTGTGGAATACCTCCCCAATTAACTCGCTACTGTGGCCTTGGTCAGTGGGTATGGCGAGAAATGTCGAACGGGTAATCGTAGACCACTACAAATATCTGATTTTCTTCCACTGCACCCTAGGGGACGTAGCGAAATCCACAAATGCTCTCCCATACGCTTTCTGGAATGGGTAGAAATTTGAAAGTAACCAGGATGTGTCACACTCGGACTGTTAAATTTGACAAATTAGGTACACTCATTATGTGCCTCAACCGATCATCCAGCAGGACCCTTCCGCGAGAATCTCTCGATGCGCACAGCGGGTTTTGAAGTATCCCTGATGTCCTGCGGTTGGTGAATCGTGACGTGCCTTCAGAATCTTGGTATTGCCTCGGCGGGTCTTTTTGCTCAAGAGGAAATGCGGGAAGTATGATCAGGTCTTCTACAAAATCTGTTGCCAACCAGATCTTGCTTTGAATTTGGTTAGAAACATGCAGTCGCTACTTGTTCCTTGTGGTAAATGGGGTGGGAGCCTCTCCGGAGCTCATCGGGCTTCCTGCTCTCAAAACAATGGGATGTCCCCCCCCCTGCATCAATACTGCCCAATCCCCACCCCTGATTCATCGCACTCTAGGACAAACGACCAAGAAAAATCTGGAAGGGCTAGAAAAGGGCATGTGCTCATAACCTCCTTCAATTTATTGAAGGTCTGCTGTGAATCTCGATATTAGGCCCCTTCTTTGTCAAGTCACGTGAGTGGTGCTCCCCAGAAGCCAACTTGACGAAATCGCGGTGGTAGCTGCGGCAAAGTCTCTGGGCTGGGTGAGGGTTCTTGGGTGTAATCCACAATGAAATAATCTTCTCTGATATTTTGTATCCACGATCGCTGATGATGTGCTTCCCAAATACTGGTGAAAAGCTCCCTCATGCCAAATTCACATTTGGATTGGTGGCCGCCCATTTAGCGGTGGTCAACTCATTGTGCCATGAAGTATTCATCTATTTTGAAGACATTATTGGTTCTATTTGGGTGTCAGTACTGACATAGAATTTTATTTTGTAGCGGAGATTTCGCACCCACAGTATTGGGTTTATAATGTAATAAGTGCAAGTGGATCATGGTTAAGATTCGGTGTGGGTGATCCATTAGAGTTCCTTTCATCGGGGTTTTATCCCTCGGGTTGTCGACCGGACAAGCTCCTGGCCGACTTCCTTGAGTTTTTCCCTCCATTGACCTCCTCAAAAGTGGTGGAAGGCTCTGATGGTCTCGTTCATTGGTTAACCTCTTAGGATTATTGTAAATGACCATGCCGATTGGTGTGTAGAAGTTCGCGAATTCATTGAGTCTAGAATAGTTTTTAATTAATTAAATTTTAAAAGAATTTAATTAATTAATTTATTTTGAGCTAAATGTTGTAAAACTTAGGTCTTTGGGATTTTGATGGGGGTATTTGTGCTCAAAATGAATGGAATAGCACACCCTACACCCATGGACCAGGTTTATTTGATTCGGACTAAGTTTACTATGTCTTAGCCCACTTAAATTAGGTGAGAGTCAAACAACAATTTTAATTGTTAAGATGACATTATTAAAATGTCGCATAAAACATTATTTTGAGTTAATGAGTGGATGTAAAGGGTGGCAATAGTAGGATGAATAGCCTAACCTACCCAAACCATCCCAACCTTTTAACAATTCAACCTCTTAATTCCCTTTTCCCACTTTCTAATTTTTGCCCTAAGGGAAAAACGACCCACTAACAACCAAATCCCTTGAAATCTTGCATAGAAAGTTGAAAGGACCCTCCACACATGTGAATTAAACCTAGACTTTCAAAACCTAACCCGTACTGAGCCAACTCTAAACCTATTCTAACCCCTTTTCCACCTTTACACTCAAAATACTTATTTCTATAGGAAGGTGACGTTTCCTTAGTGGAGGTTGTTGTGACTTATTTGGGGCCCCCTCTCATCGTTATGACTCCTTTGACCCCATCACCTCCTGTGTTGAGTCCCCTCATTGTTTCTCCATTAATTTCCCACTTTGTTTCTTCATTTTCACACTTTTTTGGGCCCTCCAAGAGGAATTACGCCCCCCTCTTCTTGGAGCTCCACAAATGATTTTCTAAAGAATTATTTGGACCTCTCACCTTCCCTTGGCATCAATCCCAGGCCTCACACCTCTTTTCTTGATCCCAACACTTTTCTACTGCAGGTAGATCTAATTTTCAAACCCTAAATGGTGTACCCACTCATTGAGAATTGCTCATTTGATGTGGATTTGACATTTGGACTTCATCCAAGTGCCTTCACTTACCCTCTTGAGGTATAGAACCCTTCCTCACCCTCTTTTACTCATAGTCTTTGTGCCCTAACCTTCTCATCTTCTTGCTCTTACCATTTTGCCATCCATTCATTTGCTCTTGGAGGTCTAGTAGCAAACTGGTGGCTACAACACTCTCTATTTTGGTAATGAGAAAAAGCTTTGGAGGATCATTGGTGTGTTCCTAGTTATCTTTTATTAACCATTCATATGAGGTGATATTGCTTACTTGTTGTTGATTTGTTTATGGTGGTAGATCTTGGGTGCAAAGTTATCTTGCTTAGGTAAAACTAGTTGAGATGATTTATCCTTGCTAGTTTATGTTTATTTTGAATAACCTAGGATTGTAGTTATCTCTTCCTATTGTTGTTTAAGAAAACTATCTATGCCATATGCACATTTGCTCTAAGCTTTTTCAGGTCACTTCAAAGGAAGTTTCTTGGGATAGTATTCGAAGGGAGTCTACCCTTGAGACTCTCACTCAATCTCTTCCTTTGCCATTATAATTTTCCTGTGATCATTTCCACTTGTGTTTCGAAAGCTTATATTTTAGCTTTAGAGGTCAAAAATATCATTTATCTATAATATTTGTTTATTTGGAAATTCTGTGAATACGACAATTTAAACGTAACTTTTATTGGTGTTTTTGCAGCATTTTCAGAAAGCTTTTGCTTGCTGTTTTTCCAGGACAACGACATATTCTAAGGGTATAAGTTGCATACAACACCTGGGAGGCTTCCAAACCCTCTTCTTTGGTTTGGGTAACATCTCCTCTTCTCTCTTGCATTTCTCTAAGTTTCTGCAATTTTTTCTAAGATCTTTTGAGCTCATAAAATCAATCTAACTTAGTTGATCATTTTTTTGTTTATATAACGAGTTGGTTAGCTCATATTTCATTTTATTATTTGTTGTATCCTATAAGCTACCGGGTAATCGCAGACTTGCCACCACCTTGGCCCTAGTGGTGGTCGTTTCTTTTAAAGTTCTTTCATTTTTTGTCCATAGAATTAATCTAATAATGATCAATAATGCTAAGATAGTTCTTGCACGAGGGTAAGGCCGGTACATCTAGTCTCTTCGTAGCATGTGAAGGACGCCAAGACTCAAAGCCCTCATTTTAAATGCAGGTTATCTTAGTGATAGTAAACTCACTTGTCGGCGCCTTGGGGGAGTCATCCTCAATATCGCCTTGGCCTTAAGGAAATAAACTTGTGGTGTTTTTCTTTCTTAGAAGTTGATCATATCTTGTTTAGTCTTTCATCTACAAGTTTGTTTTCTTTCTAATCTACCATATGCTCTTATTTTCATGCTTAATAGTTGGAATAACTTGGATATGTAGTTAATGCTTTAGATCTTCTAATTTTGAGTTATTTAGCTAATCTTTAAAAGCATATAAGGTGATAATTGTTTATAGATCTCTCACATTTGCTAAGTTTCTTGCATTTCTTAAAGCTCTTTCAACCTCATAAACTTAGCACAACTTATATGTGATAATGGTTAAGTTTTAGAGCACATTTAAAAAGTACATTTTTAGCTCACGACCTAGCCACTTTTAGCTCACGGTCTAGTGTTTCTTTCAAGCACATTACACATTTGTTTTTGCTTTAACATCTCACATGCTTGGTATAATGCTCACGACCTTGTTGGGTTAAACACTTGCGCAGCTCACAGCCCTGTAGCACGAAGGCCTTTCCACACACGCTTGAGCTCTGGCCTAGCCTATTACAAGCACCCATGTCTCACACATTCACATGATGCTCACTGCCTAGTCTTTATTTGCTATTACGTCCACACAAGAATTTAAATGGTTAATGCTTTACTTGTTTAACACCCAAGGTACTCATGACCTACTCTTGGTTTATCCCACACACCTTTGGCACACACATATGATATAACACTTATGGTTTAGATGTAAATGGTTTAGTACTCTTGCTCACGGCCTAACTTATCTTTAAAGCCCTCACACCTTTAACACATTGCAAGTACTTCTTATATCACTCTCTCACATGCTAATGGTTTAATCATCTAAGTGTTTAAAAGTTTAATCCTTCATTTCTATTGCTAGCATCTTACATGGTTCATGGTTCATGGTTATATGGTTAAATATCTTTAAAATTTCATGTGATATTACATTGATGATTCAAACACTTGTGCTATAGTTTCCATATCTTTACATGTTGATGATGGTATAGTGCAATCTTTCAAACACTTCGTTTTACACTTTTGCTCCATTCACTAAAACACTAAAATAAAAGTGTCTAAAACTCTTTAAAAATACCCCAACACACCTAAAGACCCACCGGTCCTAATAACCTTTATTAACATTTTAGGGGTCTTAAGCGATCTCTTCCATCATCTAAAGCGGGTTGAAGGGGCGGTCCGTGAGTGGCGGGGACCGTCCCGTGATTCCATAAAGGGGATCATTTTCGGGAAGTACTCTCACTGTCAGAGCTGACCGTGGAAGATAGGGTGGTCCTCATTGCCTTACTATATTGAGCACCGGGCAGTTATTTGTTGGAATCAAGAGTTGAGACACATCTAGCTTAGGGGGTGAAACTTAAAATCCTTAAGAAATTACATTAGTTGCATAAGATCACATTGTGTATGCTTTTGGGGAAGTAGATGTATCGATGGGCAAACACACTTTGTGACCATTTCATTTACTAACACTCTTTCCTTACAGCTATTTTTTTATCATTCATGTTGATGTGACATATTAATTTACTACATTGATATATCTTGTTGATCAATTTGTTGTGGTGTGGATAAAGGAAGTGATTGAATATTCACTTGGGAGGCATCACTTGCTTCATAGTATGAGTGGTTGGTTGCGATTGAAGGCAGTCCAAGTGGAATCGTGCCACTTAGGGCATTAGCAGCCTAGAATTGTGATGTGTTTATATCTCTTGTATATCTTGCTACTTTTTTGTGAATATCTTGTATCTATTTGATGTGTATTAGTAGCTAATCGTAAATCTTGTAAGCAGCAACACTTAACCATTCTTTTGTATAGTTATAATTTTGGTTTGGGGTAGTTTGAACGATTTACTTGTAATAATATTTCATAATTGAACCATCCCAAAACATAATTGACCCCTTGCCCAACCTTGGGCACTAATCTTAGTTGAGAAGCAGGAAAAGTACTTCTACATTGTAGACTTAGACTTGCACTTGTACATTATACGCCTTGTCATTATTAGGCCTAATTCCCATAACAACAACAATTACAAAATTAACTCTAGAACACCTAAATTTAAAAATTAACAGCAGCTTAGGGACTTACCCCCTTGGCTTCCCTAGGGTAAGCCTGAAGGAAGAAGTTCCAGTCAAGATTGGCGATGAAGTGGAACTTAGACATTGTGTCTCCGGGGCACACTAAGTGAAAGCGGGACTTAGCTCACTTTTGCAAGTGTGCATAAGGGCGACAGCAGATTCCTTGGCATATAAAGAGTGTCTTCATAATATCAAAAACCATCTCCAAATGTGTATAATGCTCGTCCCAGTCTTGCATGATCAATGTAATGTCGAAGTATACCGGGGATGTATTTATTTACATCCCTCTGAAGATATGGTTCATGCAAAGGCTGGAAGGTGGTACATTGGTTAGTCAAATGGCATGATAGGAAGACTCAAAGTAATAGAAATGGCATGAATCTTTGTTTTAATATCCACGCTCACGATCGTCGATGATATCTGAACATAGATCAATCTTCTTTGGAGGAGAAGCGCCCCATGTAACTCATCCATCAACGCTCATCATCACGGGGAATGGAATGGTAACGATTCTTGATCGTTTTTCTTGTTGAGAACTCTATAATCAATGCACATATGCAATGCGCCATCCTTCTTCAGTACCAATACCACTGAAGAAGCGAAAGGAATCTAATGGGCGATGTGCCCCATAGTGAGAGCAAAGCTCTTTGATGCGGCTTTCTCTATTCGTCATAAATTTCTTGGAATGCCATGAGTCTTTGGCGGTCCATAGGTGTAGCCCACGCCTCTAGCTCAATCATATTGCTCCAAATCCTCACAAATAGGTGGTCTCCTTGGTGGTGTCGGGTCCAAAAAGCGGCTCTATAGCGACCGATGCTCATTGTGGATGGTGCGCTCTACCCTCGGAGTCTTTAGTGATCAAATACTCTGCTGTGTAAGCCACATCTACATGATGAAAAATCCGTTCCATCCTCTTCTTGACAATGTCGAGGTGCCCGCGGGCGCCCTCTCAACACAGCTCTAGATCCAGCGGGTGTCCACAGCTCATGGTCAGCGTCGATAGTTAGATAAAATCTCCCCAATGAATACAACCTTTATGTACCCAATCGTTATCACATTATCGATAGGTCAACTACATAAAATAATGTCGGTCGGGAGTGTAGTTGGCTTGACCTCTAGGTCGGGGGGACCATGTCTAAACATGTCATCGTGTATCCATCTGCCATTGCCACATGGAACCCCTCAAACTCCCTGTGCGTAACCCTCTCCTGGCTATAATCTTAGTCTATGAAGTTGTGGGTGGCCCCATCAACTAAGGTTGTCATCGTTGCCCACAGTACACAAGGCCGCTTTAAGCACGAGTGTTGTACGGGCACTCGAAGGGTAGCTATGGTTCCCCCTTTCACCTCTCTGTGAGGTTTTGTCTCCTCCTTTGGTTGTGCCTTTGCCTGTATCTGAGGTTTCTTCGACTGTTGTTTTGGCTCATGTGTGGTCTCATTCTCTGAATCACTGTCTGTAGATTTCTGAATGTCCTCATCCTCCTCTCTTTGCGGAGGATTCCACCTCAATATAGTGGATGTGTCCCTTCCCCATGCATCTATGCCCGGGGAACCAAGGATCTCTGCAGGAGAAGAAAAGCTTCTTCCTCATCAACTTCCGTCGTGTGTCATCATCCAACTTGGGCTTGCCTTTCCACTCCCTTGGAGGGTTCTTCCGATCCTTATCTCTCTGCGGTACAAAGGGTTTAGTAAAGGGATTAGTTCTCGGTACCGAATCCGACAAATCTCTAGTGCGCCGGACGACACCCTGCAAGGAATGAGGAGATATATGCTCACCGACCTCTCAAGGGTTACGCCAGGCCTTTGGTGAGACATCTTATATGATAATCATTAGCTTCGGATATGTCAGTCAGCATAGCGCCACCCTCGAACTACCGCAATAAATGCCTCTGCGGTGCAGTTTGCTGTCTCGGGCTAAATCTCTGAAATGGATCTCGGATCCCTCCTGTCAAAAATCTGACTTGAGTCTCGGTGAACTCTCATGGAAGTGATGTGCATCTGGACAATGTCACCAATCCATGATACCATACTCGTGTACCTCACCCTCAAGTGTGGGTGTGAGAAACTAATTTTCGCCTCTGTCATCTGGTTGAGCTTGTAGTAAGTGTCCAATTTCGTACCCAAACTCTGGCGGTGCATCTGAATGATCCATCAAAAGAAGGTGGGTGAGTTTACCAACTTTGCGGATGAAGTCAGGTTATGCCCTAGCTGCTGCTGCTGCTGTTTCCCCCTCTGATATGGATCTCGCGGGATGGTTCCTACGTGCGGGTGCAGGCACCGACAGGTCATGTCCCTCTGGAGATCGGTCCATGGCATACTCTCTCAGATGCTACGCCCATATCCTGCTTTTGTGTGGAACGGTCTGCGAGCTATCGGTATGCAGTAGTTGCTCACGGGAACTCTGCGGCCGGGAAAATAATGGGATCCTACCGAGGTGTATGCGGTGGGTGGTGTCTCTTGCCTTGAGTTCCCATGTGTCTTTATGTGGGCCTTGAGTCCAGGAATGTATCCATCATCGCCAGGTCTATACGCTGCACAGGTGGTTTGGGACGTGATGCGACTAGCTAACGTATCCTTTGATCACCTGCATGAACTTCGTCACGGATGCTGAGGTCTGCAGTACCCTCGTTAAGCTCCATACATCACCAAACCTCTTCTGCGCTTGACCTCTGGCGCTTCTGCCTTTCGATGGATTACGCTTCTCTAGTGCCTCTTCCTCTTCCTCTGACTGGGAGGAAGAAGTTAGATCCTATCCTTCCATTTTGGCCGTAAATGCGGTGGCGGTATTAGTCACCCTCATTAACTCCTGACCATGGTTTATACCGCTCCACCCATTGTCTTTAGTCACGGGCTGGCTGGGACTAAAGAAGCTCAGTACCACTGAAATATCCTGATCCGGCTGATCCAGATATTTACGATCTTCTATTCTAACGGCACAGATCTGATACATAGGGGTTTCTGGATGCGTTTTAGGGTTGATGTAGACGATCTCTTGTTTAAAAGTGTTTGCATGTCAGTTATTATGGTTGCATCTTGAGTTATTATAGTTGCATGTAGCAACAAAGGTTTTACAATCATAAAATGACGCATGCAATGTGGATAAGGCCAACAACTCAATATTATGAATAACAGTGCATGCATGAGATACAAATCGCCTACTGAAATATATCAACTAAACGTCAGTCAGATCTCGTGGATCTGTACTGGAATACTGATAAAATGACAAAGAAATACTCGTGACCACAAGAAGACGGCAAGTCTACTGCATGCACGGATAGAATGACAAAATAAACGATCCCGGATGAGCACGGTGACCGCTTTCAGCTGGAAAACTGGATCTCAAAACTCAACAAATCGGAATGGCCTCATAACTGCTCCAATCAATGCGCCTGGCTGCTGCAATGCGACAATGTTTGACGAAATCCAAAACGGACCTCACGGCCCTAGATCTGGAACCCTGGTTTGCGCCCCTCTTGGGCACTGAATGCTTACTGGATTCCACCGTTGGAATCTGCCACTATGTGGCTCAAAACGTTCGTCTCGTCCCGTACTGAAATTTGTTGGAAGGATTTGGCCGGATCGATGAAGAACCCCTGCATGCAAAACCAAATACCTATCCGGAATACGTAGCTCTAAACGGCTGGTCGCTTGCAAGATTCCACCGTCGGAATCTGATGAAACTGGCTCAATGGAAGCGCCTGGCTAGATCTCTACTGGGTGGAATGGATCTACCAATCGGGACCACACGGTCTACCACTGCAGATCACAGAGAATCTCTCAATAGCTTGCGCCCAGCTAGGCTGCTTGCCTCACAAATGCTCCTGAAATGCGATGAAATACCTGGATGGTATCTCCGATGAGCTAGGTGTGTCTCTCAACACCAGAAACCGATCAAGGGGTGGTGGTTTCCTCAGAAATCCACAAAACAAGCAAGGTCAGCTCTCTCCTCCTCTGGAAGCTCAACATCAAATCATAATCATGCATAGCCGGGGAATTGGGTCAAATTCCTCTCTATATACTGCACTACCATTAATTCTCCGTTGACATCCCACTTAACCTAGGCGCCCCTTCCTCTAAATTGAAATATTTGTCCATTAAATTCTTATATCACCTTTTTGTTCTATTTCTTCGTTGACTTAGGCTTAAAGGACTTTTCCTAAGTAGTGGGCTTAATTCGTTGACTTAGGCTTAAGTGATTTTTCCTAAGTAATTAGGCTTAATTTATCGTTTAGCCTTAGTTCCTCCTTATTTCTCCATCTGGTTCTCTGTTTGTGCCTGACTATAGTCTACGGGAACATATAGACTACTAAGTCACTCCCTGCTGGCCTAATCTTGGGGATGGGACATCACAGCGCACCTCTGGATTTGCGCACCTTTGGATTTGAATACTGGGTGAGTGCAGACACTAGCAACCCATAAAAACATTTTTCTTTGTCTGAAACTCACTAGAGCAGAAGCATCTCCGATTGATGCTTTGATACCATTTGATTTATAATAGTAATACTTAGAAAATTAACTAGAATAGGAAAACATGAATACTATCACCAAAACTAAGAGCAAAATGACTCACTTTATTTAGAATAGGAGGCAGTCTTATATAGATGCATGTTATTACATTATGGCTTGAATAGGTCAAGCTACAACTAGCTTCTAACAACTAGTTAGCTAGATCTTACCAACTACTTCCTTGGGCCTTGCGCCCAACTATTCTTCTCCTCCAATAAGTTGAGAGAGTGCACCTTCCAAGAATCCAGATGGCTGAGGGAGTGCACCTTCCTTGGGATTCACGTGGATGTCTGTTGGGTTTCCCATGCAAAGTTTTCTTTGAAGCTATAGTTATTTATATTCAAGATGTTTGCTGAAGTCACTATGTCTAGCCACATAAACAATCTTAGATCTCTCATTAGACAATTAGAGGATGCCAAACATTTTGTTAAACAATTTGCCTTTTCAATACAACAATGTCATATTTACTCTCAGTTAGATGTCTTCACACACTCTAGAAGACATTATTTCATCTTTCTTAGTTGAAGAAAGAGAGCAAATGCAGGAGATATGGATGGAGTTTGTTAGCTAGAGACAACTCTATACTCAAAGAAAAGGATGGAAAAGAGAATGACAAGAGTGAGTCGGATTAAGTGTTACTATTGTGGGAAAACATGTCACACAACAACTAATTGCAAAAATTGTGCCGATGACCTTCTCAAGGAAAGCTTAAAGAATCAACAAATGTAGCCATTACTGGAGATCCATTGAATATTGATAGTAGTGATGATCCAACTGAAGAATTGGCATTGTTCACATTTTAAGAGGCCCACACTTTGAAGACATGCACTGATGCAGTTGAGGGTAGACAGATGTTCAATAGTTTGGGATTGTGGATCAAAGATATATCTCATCGGGGTTATGAGACATGCATGAGGAGATTGTTGTTCTATAGTTTAGGGGAGATCCGAGATCTGGTAGTTTGGTATCATACCTTTACGAGGATTACGAGACATTTCATGTACAAATGATGTTCAAGAATGTTGGGAACTAGGATTACTGCTAGGAGACTATACCTTTTAGAGGAATAGTGAGCGATTTGAAGGATTCTTACTGGTTCAAGCACTGTTTTCAAAGAAGAAGTGTCTAAAGAATGTTTGGTTTTTTTGTTTTAGTTTTCAGTAAATCTGTTTGTAGTGAGAGTGTGTTTTCTTTTAGTAAGTTTTGTTTTTAGTATTCTAAGCCTCAAGAGAGAGTGTTAGAATACAAGGGATTATATGTGTAATAAAGTCACCTTAGTGACCTTAGGGTTTTCAACTATTATTAACATTTAGGGTTTTGGACAATTATGACATCTCAAACTCTATATAAGAGAGGCGAATCTCATTGTAATTGTGTGAAGTATTTTTTGATATAGTATTGTGTGTATCTTTGTCTCAACCTTATCTAGGGTTTTGAGATTTAGGGATCTAGCTTCTTCGTAACACTTTATCCAACTTGAATGCAATTCTCAACTTGTTCGTCATGTTTTACTTTTGCACATTGAGCATGCAAAAAAGCATATGGTTTGCAATTTAATAAAAAGGGAGTTACAACAAAGAGAAATGGAGTCAAATAGTACAAAATCCAAGGATATCTATAAAATCAAGCCTTTGATTAACTTTTGAAGAATGAAGAAATCATAACCCTACACTTAATTAATACTAGGTTTAAAGGTTATAATGATAACTAGTACTAAAATTGGCATCACACGTAAAACAATATCCAATTAAGCATTCTCCCTTGTGAGTATCCTAACAAATTTTGCACATTATCTTCACAAGTTGCATGCTTATCATGTTTCCTTTTATTGTCTCAATGTTTAGTAAAATTCAATTTTTGCATAATTGAATAGTTACAATGTTGTTCGATAGACTCACAATTGTACGTTTGTTAATCCATATCACAATTGTATATTCTCAGGTCTAAAAACATAAAGAGAAGGAAAGGGGCAAAAAGGAGTACACATTTCCAAGGTACTATTATTACCCTTGCGTTCAATTGTGATTATGATTTCAAAATCAAATTAGTTGAGTTGATATTCTAGTACATACATAGAATAGTTGAATTGATATTCTAGCATGATAGTTAGAGTGAAGTGCCACACTACCACTGTTGGATTTTCATTAGTTTAGTTAACATTAGATTTGCCATAGCATTTTTATCTTCTTTTAACATTCAATAATCATATACTGAAATATATAAACAACAGATAAACAAGCACAAGAAGAGACAAAGATTTATCCTGGGAAAACCCCAAACTCAAGGAAAAACCGAACCAACTTTTCTTAGAGAGAATATTCCAATACAACCATGAACATGCTCTAATCACAAGAGCAAACCAACAATGAAGAACCAAATACTTATCTCTTTTTCTTGTCAAACCCTAGCGAGGTTAGACAACTGAGTCACCTCAGAATTGACGCAACTGGTAACTGCAATTGTAGTTGCTACTGCAACTGCAACTGCTACTGTAACTGGCACGAAGATAATGGGCAGCACTACACAACCTTAGTGCAACTCTTCTAGAGGTAGCGCACAAGAGAGATCACCTAAGAACCACCAAGAATATCCTTCCCCAAGTGGGGCGCACTCTCCAAGAGAACCAAAAACCAGAAATAGCGAAACTGTAGTTGCAACTGCCTAGTGCGCACTGCAGAAGGAGAACTGTGTGTGTACAAATGAACCGACCCAGACTTGTATTTATACTAATCTGGGTGTTTGTCTGTGGTCGACTTCTTATTTTGGGTCTTTATTTTACTTTATTATTTCCGTGGGCCGACTTCTCTTCCTAGAAATTATATTTCCACTTTATTATTATTCCTTGTGGGTCGAATTCTCTTCTGTGATCTTCTATTTCACTTTATTCTTTTCCGAGTGTTCTTCAACTGTTCAATGGTCTTCCTTTGACTTCTTGGAATCTTCTTCTTCTCTAAGAAAAGTTGTCTAGGACGCAGCCACCAAAACATCAACACTCCCTCTTAGCTAGGGAGGTATTCTTCCACGATGTTTTCTTTTAGTAGTCCATTGACTACCCTGCAATCATCTAGTAACCTCAAGGATACCAGCATGCCATCGGTATCTCCATCCTCTGCCATAGTCTATATGACTATGCTGCAATCAATTAGTAGCACATAACTACTACCATGCAATCCAATAGTCCCCACGACTACATAGCAATCAACTAGTAGCACTAAGTTGCTACCATGCTGTCACGACTACATATCAATCAACTAGTAGCACTAAGCTACTACCATGATATCCAGTAGTCCTCATGACTATGCTACAATCAACTAGTAGCACTAAGATACTACCATGCCATCAACCATAGTCATGATTTGCAATCAACTAGTAGTCATAAGAATACTACCATGCAGTCCAATAATCTCCACAACTATGCAACACTAAGCTACTACCATGCTATCAACCATAGTTATGATCTCTGTGACTATGCAACAATCAACTAGTAGCACACAACTACTACCATGCCATCAACCATAGTCACAAACTCTATGACTATGCAATAATCAACTAGTAGCACACAACTACTACCATGCCATCAACCATAGTCATATCCTGCAATCAACTGGTAGCTACAAAAGCTACCACCATGTAGTTCAACAGTCTCTACGATTATGCAACAATCAACTAGTAGCACACAACTACTACCATGCCATCAACCATAATCATAGTCTGCAGTCCCTATGACTATGCAACAATCAGCTAGCAGCACACAACTACTACCATGCCATCAACCATAATCACAATTTGCAGTCCTTATGACTATGCAATAATCAACTAGCAGCACACAACTACTACCATGCCATCAACCATAGTCATAGTCGATGGTCTCTATAACTATGCAACAATTAGCTAGTAGCACACAACTACTACCATGCCATCATCCATAGTCATAGTCTCATCTAGTAGCACAAAGCTACTCCCATAGTCCTCATGACTGTGCATGTGATGTTTCTTCTCTCATCGGGTCCGACAGTGCATTACCCCCTCAGTCACCTCACATGACTGATCTAGGGAACCCTTGGCCAGAGGGGTTAGCCGGCAAGAGGAGAAACAACACACCTCCCTCTCAATGAGGGTGGACATTCTGCATCACGCCAAGCTTGTCTCTGAGGTACTCATACTTCACTCTAGATAAAGGCTTGGTGAGAATGTCCGCTATCTGCTCATCTGTGGATATGTATGTACCAGAGCTCCATAGCTCCTCTCTGCACCATGTCTCGGATGAAATGTTATTTGATCTCTAACTCTAGATCAAATAACCCTGCAAGCAACTTCCAAAGCCACACTGCTTCACGACTTGCAACACTRGTTGCTATAGACTCTGCCTCTATTGTACTGAGTGCCACTGACGTTTGAAGCAACATCTTGATGTGATTTTCCTGTCCACTACACTCCCCACCTAGTCAGAGTCTGTATAACCTTGCAACTTCACTTCTCCATCCGAGACATATCTAAGTCCATATCCAACCATACCATGCAAGTACCTCAACACATGCTTTGCTTCTATCCAATGTACATGTCTAGGCTCGACCATGTACTGACTCAAGGTGTTCATTGCAAAGCATATATCCGGCCTGGTGTTAACCAGGTACATCAAGGATCCYATCAACTGTCTGTACATCGTGGGATCCACCAAATTTGAAGATGAATCACTCAAGAGCTTTAGATTTGTCACCATCGGTGTGGCCATGGACTTGGAGTCCATCATCYCGAATCTYTGCAGGATCTCAAATGTATATTTTCCTTCGCTAAGGAAAATCTCATCTGGTCTCTGCCACACCTCCAATCCCATCAAATCCAGATCCTTCATTTTTAACTCTAAAGTGAGTTCCCTCTTGCACCCATTTGTGAGCTTCTCATCCCCTATAAGAAACAGGTCATCCACATATAGGATCAATGGGAAACCATCCCCAAGCTCATCAAATAATTGTTTGATCTGGCATATCATGCCCTGGGTGCTTGCTTGGGCTCGTACAAAGCTTCCTTCAATCTGCAGACACAAGACTCATGTATCTTGTGGCTTCTCTATGTACACTTCTTCTGGCTACTGGAGCAAGTGTCTCCTCATAATCTTCTTCCTCTTGCTGGGAGAACTCTCTAGCCACATGTAATGTCCCCCACCTCTTGATGAAGAGGGTTGGAGAGACTCAGTAGTCTAGCTTTCCACCTTTCTTGATCCAGGCTTGGTCCTGTAGGTGAAATAATCCTCCCACACCATTCTACAGTGTTGTAGGGTTTGTTCTACAGGCAAATTTCAGGCTAGTGCGCAACCTAGGGGGTTTCCAGCTAGGGGGGGCGCACCATCTTGGAGAGATTGATTCGATCTGGAGGAAGGAGGAGGCATTTTGGAAAAGTAGCACCTGGGGAAGAATGGAACTTTTCAGCTATTATAAATTTTAATGCATATGGTAAAGTTTATAAACCACCGCCCCTTATATATTCTAATTAGAAGTAAAGTTTATAAACCCCTTATATATATTAAAAAGTAAAGTTTAAGTCTATAGCAAAGTAACTAATGTAATGTCATAACTAATAACTAATATTTAGGTGGTATAAAATAATTAAGGTTAAATACTTATAAAAACTTATAAGTTTATTAATCTAAACTACCAATAATTTCTTTATGTATTATAAATATTAAATTTATAATAAAAATAGAGTCCTTCGGGCACAAGGCTAGTCAACAACAGGAAACAGGGCTTGAAGCCATTACAACAATATACTCGTTATGAGCTCAAACATGTCACTTACCGAAATTGAACCTCGATAAGGAGGATAACAATCATTCCTCCCAATCACTCGAGCTAAACCCAATTAACCTTATACATATAAGCTATATATTTAAAATTATATATATTTTTTATTTTTTAAAATCATAAAAACTTTTTTATATTGTTTGTAGTTAACGTTTCCTTTCCGTATTCGGATCTTGGCTTTTCAAAAAATTGGCGGATCTGAATTCGTATCCATATCCGTATCCGAATCCTGGTAACTTAGTATATATTATAGATCTCAAAGAAAATGCTACAAGAAGTAAATACACAAGGAACCTGATACAATCCAAGCTTCTTCTCAAGCTTGCAATGGAGTTCTTCAAAACTTGTGCCTGCTAGCCTTTGAACAAAGTGCCCTTTGCCTTGGTGCGCCCTCCTCTCTATGCTATGCCTTTCCTTTGCCTTTGCTTTGACTTGCCCACTTGTAGAAAGAACCCAAGTAGTAGATGCACCCTTCCTCCCTTTGCTTGGTGCGCACTTAGCCTCAAGTGTGCCCCTCCACTCAAAGAATGCGCCCCTACTTCTCCTTGTGTGCCTCCCTCAATCTTTGTGCCCCTAGCTTGCTCTTTACATCCACTCTAACACAAGTGTGCCCTCCTACAAAGATTGCAGCCCTAGCTTGCCATTTGCTCACACTCTAACACAAGTGCGCCCTCCTCTCAAGCTAGTGCCTCCAAGCTAGTATGCGCCGTTAGCTTCTCATTAATGCGCCCTTCAAGCATGTGCGCCCTCCTCCATGAATCTCCCATGAACTAGTGCGCCTCCCTCCTTGAAGCTTGCGCCCTTCTTCTCCAAGTGTGCCTCTCTTATCCAAACCCTCACTTTCTCTCTTCTCTTGACTCAACTCTCTCAAGTGACAATGAGCCTCCTTTTCCCTCCTTTAGCCTAATCCTTAAGGATAACCTAGAAACCAAGGGCTCAGATTCACTCTAAGCCTTCCTCCAAGATGAGTGGATGAGATTAGATCTCATAAACCCACTTAAATTTCCATAGTTCCACTTTATGTTCATTCATTCACACTTAAGTGAATTAAATGTCACTTTATGAGTTAAGTAACTAATTTCACTTTATGACTTAAGTGAATAAAAACAAAGTGAAATTAGAACATAAAGTAATAGCATGAGGGTAATACTCTCCTCCTTTGTGTTTAGAGACTCACAAACACAAGGGTACCACTTTCCTTGTTACCCAAATCTCAACATCCTTGGGAGGAGGGATACTAGTTTATTACCTGAAATTTTCATTTCTCCCAAGTTTAGTCCCGTTGTTTCTCATTTGGCTAAGAGCTTTCTCTGGGTAGGAAAATGGAAACATGACATGTCAACCACTTGCTTCTTAACAATTCTTCATTGTCTCATTTCCCACTTGATGGGATCTTGCTGGGGCTAGATAGGAGATGCTCCACCTTTGGGTCTTGTTAAGGCTAAATTTGACACCCTAGGCTTTAGGTCGATTGTAGATTGAGGGAATCAAACTAGGCTTAATTCAGGGGTGGATCCTAAGGTCTCTATTGATGTCACCCCTCTCGTTTTGGGCTGGTGCGTGCCAACCACAGGGAGGCTACCCTAGGGCGTGCTGCTTGATGGATGAGATTTGACCTTCAAAACACAAATCAAACAAGCACAAGATGGTTTTGGGATAAGGGTTAGATGACCTCACCCAAAACTTGCACAAAATTTAATTTTAGATGAATTTTGGTGGAAAACCCTAAGCAGAGCGAACCATTAGAATGCAAAAAGACAATAAATCAAGAAGGAAGAGTGCTTCAAAGGTGCCAAATCGACCCCCAGTGAAGGATGAGCTTCAAACACCTGCATTTAATTAGAAATCCAATGCAACAACAAGAATCTAGGCCAAAATCAACACATAAGACTCTTTATTCATGTCAAATCAGAGGAATGGCTCCATCACAGAGAAAAGCCAAGAACTGTTAGAATGATCTCCAAGAAACTGAGAATCCGAAGCTGGAATGAGAGACGGAATAGAATGAGAGATAGAATAGAATGAGAGAGTAGTAATGCTCCTACAATAGAGTGATCAACCTGTCAACTGTGGAGGAATGCTGCATATATAGCTAAATGCATGAAAAATTTGCCTTGTTGTTTCCAAACTGGGCAAAAAGCTAGCCAATATTCCTCGCCCAAGTGTCAATCTATCCATCTACCATGTGTCACTACAAGAATGCCTGCTAAAACTGGCTGAGCGAACCTTTCCCAAGCCTTCTTGTCAAATATGGGGGTTATTTGGAGAAGAATAGAGGTTGAATGAGTCAAAACTGGTTAGGTATGAGGAAGTTATGGCCAAAAAGGTAGGAAGGGCGAACCTTATGGAGAAAAATAGGTAGCTTCTAAGGGAATGAGGGAAAGTTAGGTCGCATGAGTGAAAGAGGGGAAGGAAAAAGGAAAAAGAGAAAAAGTGGAAAGCCAAAGCAGGAAAAGGGGAAAGCTGGGAAAGGGAAACAGAATAAAGCTAAAAGCAGAAAGCAGACAACTCGCCCAGTTTTGACTTTTGACTTGCTTTAAGGTGCTTTATGACTTTGGGAAATTTCTTTACTTTGTCCATTTTTTATTTAGCAAGTGTTGGGCGACTTAGTGGGCCCAGCTTTAGGAGGAAAAAGGCCCAGATTTAAGCGTGTGGGCCCCACATGGGTTGCCACCTCACCCTGCCACATCATCACCTGTGCCACCTCATCACCAAAAAGAAAAGTTGTCCAAATGCCATCAAGTTTATACTCATTGGAAGCAGAATTGGACAAGGAGTAAGAATATGCTGTAAAATAACTGACGTGAGGGGTCAATAAGATCCTCATGGGCAAGAAGTATCCCATAATGCTGCAAATCGCTCATACTCAAACCTGGAACTGAAACCTCATCCTGTAATAACTCGGGAATCACTGAAACAAGCTCTGAACTCAACTCATGTAAGAAACCATCCTCTAACTGACCAAAACAAAAATCAATGTGCCTGGAAAACCTCTAAATGATGGTCCTGTGCTATCAGGAATAACCTTTGAATGCCAGCCTGAAAGGATAGACTGGCCCTTTGACCATCTAAATCTCAAGGGTGAGATTTTGGGGTCAACAGGTCTGCCCCTTCTACCCTCTGCGAAGGAAACCTCTTCAGGGAAACCTGTAATCTTCTCATCCGTTTTAACTCACAAACACTTATCCCCTGTGAAGGGGTGCAAAAATTGGCAGGTAGAATCTGAACCCCTGATCACCATATACTGGAAAGATAAAGAAAAACTGAATCGAAAAGACACCAATTTGAGAAACCTGAAGCCCAAAGGATCTTACACATAAAGCCACATCTTGATAGACAAGCACTGAGTGGTTGGAATCTTGATGTCTTGATTTTGAAGCCCAAGAACTCCAGTAGTGCTGAAAAGACAGTTGAGGGTCTTACTGGAAGCAAACTAAGGCCTACTGGGAAGCTACCATGAAGGGTGTTGTCAAACAACAAGGCAAAGAAGGTAAGCTACCCCTGCTGGTGATGTCGTTTGGACTTATCCTCCTCAATGAAGACTTAATCTGTTTCTCGAGTGACAAACTGACAAACTCCCCGACCCTTCCAACATCAAAGCTTCTGCAACTTGGTGGGTCACACTACGTTGGAATAATGTCTTGTCCATCTAATTAAACACACATTTTGGGGCAATTGGTCTTGTGCTCCATTGTGTCATTTGTGTTCCAGTGATGCCCTTGATACAGGGGATTTGGAGGCTGCTTTTTTCCAGTAAGGAATATTGAGACACATGTTAGTATCTTGAACCTTGTGATTACACTTGTCAAAATGCCCCTCTCTTTCTTGCCTGGTGAATTTTATGGTTTAGTGCCAATGTTGTCTTTAATTGTTTTAATGTTCAGTATTTCTATGTATATTCTATAAAATGTTAAATATATTCTTTAATTTCCTTCTGGAACAAATAAAAAAACATGGTTGATTTGTTAAGACATATGGAATGACATGCCAATTTTTTTTATAGAAGTCGATTTTATAGTTTTTGGCACAGTTGAAAATTGATGTGCTTGAAAATGATTTATCTTGCAGGTTTAGGGACTTCCTTTAATTTGAAATGGATTCAAATAGTAATTTGGAAAACAATCTTGGTTTGGAGGGGCCGATGAACCCCATGGTGTCACCTCTACTTACTGATCTGTATCAGTTCACAATGGCTTATGCATATTGGAAAGCTGGCAAGCATCTGGATAAGGCAGTGTATGCAACAACAATTTCAATACACTTGTTTTCTGATACTTGTTGAACTACTTTTCTTCTTCTCAGTAAATTTGAGCGTTCTTTTGTTATCAAGCATAGAAACAATTTTTTTCCTTCTTTTGGATGTTTTAAAGATGAGCTCGGGATTGCTCCTTTTTTAGTACAATGTGATCTAAACTGAAATTTTTCCATGGCAGTATATGTAACTGATTCATATACAGGGAATGCTAGATATAGCTTCATATTTAGACTTAAGGATTTAAGAGTTTTATTCATATAACTCTTGAGATTTTATCTTCTATGAAAATATGTCGAAGTAACAAAAAACTAGGCAATTTTTTTTTATTTATGTGTTGCAAAGCTTTTGGATATGGTCTCTTTGAAAATATGTAGGGATGTTTTTCTAAAGAATTGCTTCATTTAATGTGGAAATTTCAGTTTCTGTTCTTCTTTTCTTCTGCAAGATGGTTATGGTAGTGAGCATAGATGTATTTTGAAAGCAAGCAAAATATTTTCTAGAACGGAATCTGTATGTATGATTCATGTCTATGTGAGAAAAACATTCATGTCAAGTACTTGCGGTTTCTGTAAAGACCAATCTATGGGCATGCATAAACATTTCTGACTGTAGGGGGAATTATTATTTAAATCAACATCGCCTTTAGCCTGTCAAGCACTATCAGTGCTAAATGTTGCATGCCTGCCAGTTATAGCTAAAACTATTTTGTTTTGTTGGCAAAATTCCGAGGGATTAACGGATGGTATTCCTTTTCAGATATTGCACTGAACTGCTAATAAAAATTATATTAATTTTAGATACGGGTGTAGCCATTCTACTAGAACATGTATTACTTTACTATTTTAGTTTATTTTCTACACTCTTCTAATGTGCTTTAGTTTTATGCGTCTGTTTGGTTGCTTGAAATAATGTTATATTATTGGATCCAATTTATTAAAGAGATGCTAAATCTTGCTGTTAATATGCAACTTGGAACTATAAGCAATGTTAATTGTCATTTTTTGAAGGCCACAAGATGCTAGCGAATGACTTAGAAAACATCTGCAATTTTTTTGGATGACTATATCTTTTGTGTTGTTCTAGAGTATAGACAACATACAAAATAGTTTGTTACAATTATACTTTCATAAGGTGTTCATAGTTTATTGTAAGTAAAATTCACATGTTCAATGTGGCTTCTTACTGTCCTGTCTTATTTTTTCAGATTTGACTTGTTTTTTCGAAAGAACCCTTTTCGTGGAGAATACACTGTCTTTGCTGGGTTAGAAGAGTGCATACGGTTTGCTGCAACTTTCAAATTTAAGGAGGAGGAGATTGCCTTTTTACGCACAATCTTGCCCCCAACATGTGAGGTACAACCATAAATTTGGGTCATGTTGTTACAATACATTTAGACGTTAGGTTGAAGGCTGTTTAAATTGTATATCATTTCTAACTTTATTTCCATTGGGGTGTGCTATGTGTTTTATCTTGTATGTACTATTATTTGATTTGTTGTAGCTATTTGTCATTGTTAGATATAATGGTCATAATAAGAACTTAGACGTATTAATTAGGACTTAGACATATAATGAAGTCTTAATAATAAAGTGATGTAATAATGGTTTATGTAATGTAGTAGTTAAATGCGTAGGTATTTGGGAGTTATTTAATGTACTCCTCTTCTCCTACTATGTAATGAGACATTACGTCACGTAATAATGAGTGTATGAATCCACTCTTTCTCATTCTTATGTGTATTTTTGTATATGCTTGTGTTTGTAAAATTCACATGGTATTAGAGGCATGGTAAGGAGAAGCCGAGGAAGTGTGTGAAGGAGCTGAGGGACTGTGGTGATCAGAGAAGGCACCGAGGGACTGCAATCACACACAATTGGGTAGAAGTGAGGCAACTCGATTTCATAGCTAAGTTTGGTTTTAATAATAAAGTGTATTTTTGACGACTTTGTATTAAACCGCAACTTAGGTATTTATAACTATCTCTTCTCACAATTAAACCCAGGCTTCTTGTCCTGATGATGGATCCGAAACGTCGACACTCCATTGACAGTACTGTGGTCTCTCTAAATTCGCCTGAAGACTTTGTATTAATTGTGCGAGAAAGAAATATCGTAAAGACTTAGTGATATGTGTTGCCGCCTTATACACACCTGGGAGACGTGGAAGAAATCTTCAATCCACTCGGTGTGTCCTTGGGGGCAAGTGAGAGTTAAGGTGCTGTCACCTAATCCTCAACTCCTCCGTCTAGGCCAACTCCTAGCGAAGCCAAG
>SNQJ01S0031476.1:35015-57069 GCA_010110895.2 Picea sitchensis | reverse complement strand
GTAAATTAAATCTGACATGGAGGACAGCTCGGAGGAATTAGCGGAGATGGGCATTGCACCGATCAGAACGTGGATGGAAGTTGGAACTGTTGGCACAAGCTTCTTTACCCTTGATTTATTATGTCCTTGCGCAAACACAGCATTCGGCTCTTTGTATCGTTCAGTGCGTACAACATTTTTTTTGCCCTATGGTTTCCCTTGAGCAACCAAATTTACTCTCTCGGATATAACTTGACAGAGTTGGACACCTGAGTCGCCTCCTTATAACGATTGCCTATGGTTTGTATTATCCGACCACGAGGATGAGTTACGTTTTCTGCAACCACGAGGGTCAAACCTGTCTGGCTGTCTGTAACCTTTTGTCCGGCTGTCTGTAACCTTAACGAGAAAATCCCCATTCATCATACATCTCCTCCGTGCGTTGCGTTGTGTCGTCAGACAGTAAGAGATCTCCCTTTTGCACTGAAGCCTCTACCAAATGTACACGACCAGTGTAGCCATCTTTACTAGATATTCCTGAATAGATAAGCACCGAACCAAGAACAAAGATCATAGTAATCCCAATCGGATAAATCAAACAAATTCTTCAGCAATCGGCTCAAATTCAAGGTCTCCAAAACGCCTAAGGGTTCCGCCTGAGCTTCCGCGGCTTGAAAACGAAGAAAAAATACGCCTTGCAGATAAAATCAATCCAGAGCCCCTTAAGCGTGAAATATTTTAATGAGTATATACTTAGTACAAGTTCTTCATGGTTTTGATCTTTTTCTCATGTGTCTTATGTCGCAAAAGGATTGAGATTCAGTTCTTTAGTTAAGTATGCAAAATCCGAGATTTCAAGTTTCATAATTCGAATGATATTATATTGTAATCAAGCCCTGAAAAGAGGAAATTCCAATTTAAATCGGTGTGTTGTTGTTTGCATTTAGTTATTTGATTTGGTTATTGTTCCTATTTATTTTTATGGTTATTGAAAATTGCTTTGAACACTTACTAGAATTTTTGAAACAAAATTATAGATTAGGCTGAAGCAATTGGGTAAAAACAAATTTTTGTTTCATGTTATAATACCATAGAGTCATTCTAAGAACCCATTTTTGTTTCATGTTATAATACCATAGAGTCATTCTAAGAACCCATTACTGTATATAAATATTTAAAAATCCTTGTATGGTTCAATAGATATCATTGAATTAAAAATTATTTTAATCCATAACTTTTTCTTTATAGATTGTAAGGATCATTAATTATAAAATTATGGAATCCTTGGTTTAAAATTGAACCCCTTCAATAGTTATAACTTACTGATTAATTGAGCCTCAAGTTGATCTAGGGAATTCGAGGAGCAACTGCAAGCTAGGGTTTGGCAGTCGCGGCCATAGCAGAGCACAGCATGAGCACCAAAGGGGGGCGGTAAGGGTACCCCCTCATACAAACAGGTAGTAGTAGACAGAGGGAAAGGGCCAAGAGGCGTAGTCTTCAAGGCACCAATGACAGGCACCTCGAGATCAGACCCAAAAAAAGGTCAGGAAATGAATCAGGGCAAAAGCGAGTGCATGGGAGAAGAAGCCAGAGAAACTCAGAGTGAGACGCAAGACACAGTGAAGACCAACGGGGCAAAAGGGCGCAACCCATGCAAACCCAAAACAACAATGATACCCAAGGTGATATTGGAGGATCCGCAAACGCAACTCTACATGGATCAGATGAAGACGCACGCGCTAATCTGTAAGTTCATGGGTTTGCGGCCCACAAAAAGAAAGTTGTGCAACTGGATTAAATATCACTGGAAACAAAACATGGAAGTGGAGCTCCACCTGGGCTCGAAAGGCTTCTTCACAACAATATTCATGAACCTAGAAGAAAGGGATAGAGTTTTGAGGGAGGGTCGTACTTCCACGCCTCAACAGGACTGTACATGCGGCCATGGGAGGAAAATTTCTCCCCAGAAAAAGAGACTTTCACAAAGGTGTCAGTTTGGCTGAGATTTTATTCCTTACCTTTAGACTACTAGTTACCGTCTACTTTCGAAGCAATAGGAAACAAACTGGGGAAATATGTGAAGACTGTAGAAGCCACCCTAAAAGGAAGATATACATCTTACGCAAGAATCTACATAGAGATGGATGTGTCAGGAGCACTCCCAGAAGCTATAAGTCTAGAATTCAGGAATGAGGAATGGATCCAAAACATCTATTACGAACAGATGCCTTTCAGATGCAGAAGATGCCATGAACATGGCCACCTGATTAGAGAATGCCCTCTTAATAAAAAACAGGAAGCAGAAAACCCCAAACCACAACAGGATGAGGATGGGTTTATAAAACTGAACCCCAGAAGCAGAGCAAACAAAAAGCAGAGTAAGACCCCAACAAGAAATAACCCGGAGACCCGACATAAAACAAAAGGACGGGACAAAACCAATAAAGGGGCAGAAGATGATAAGGATTCGACAAAAGCTCAGGAAGTCAGAGAACAAGCAACAAACAAGCCAACTGATCGGCCAAGTAACAAGAAGGAACAAGGGAGTTGCACAACCCCGATGGACGGAGAAACCAGAGATGACAACACCCCCATGCAAGAAGCAGAGGGAGATGCGGAAATGACCCCAAGCAAAGTAGGTACAAAATATCCTAAACTCAGAGACCTTGTGGAAAGGGAAGGGATAGATCTCCTAAACATACTAGAGCAATGGAAAAGATAGGGAGTAGACAATGTACCAACAGAGCAACTTGACCACATTCAGTACATGTTCCTTCTAAGGGAGGAAGCCAAAGTTAGAGGACTAAAGCGTACACACGGGGAGATTGGACACCTAGGAGTCAAAGCCGATGAGGGACAACCACATCTCTCACCCAAGCAGACGCGGAGGGAAAAAGGTAGGAAATCAAATAGCGTAGCCCTACAGGAGCTTGGAGCGCTACTGATAAACTCGAGTAAGATCAAGAAACTCTTCCCCAACTCCCCCCCACATGTTTAAATGAAGGTTATAACTTGGAATATAAGAGGCTTAAACAGCCCAAGAAAGCAAAGAATCCTTAGAAATAGACTAAAGCAGGAACAACCAGATCTTTGTTTTATTCAAGAGACAAAATGCAATACAGACAGAATGGAGGCAATCAGTAAACAACATTGGCGCAAGTACAAGATGGTGGCTATCGGAGGCCACCAAATGGCAGGAGGTATCCTCACCCTGTGGAACCCACAAGTACTAAGCCTAATAGTAGCTGAAGCGACCAGGCACACCCTTACGGTTTGCATGCAAATCATTGGAAACACAGAGGTGATTTTATGCACTAATGTGTATGGGCCCCAGGTGTCAGAGGAAAAGAGAGGAATGATACGAGATCTAGAAGATCTTAAAACCCGATCCAACAACCTCCAATGGATCCTGGAAGGGGACTTCAACGTCATCACGTCACTTGCGGAGAAAAAAGGAGGTACAAGAAGATTGGATAGAGATGCAAAAGAATTCTCAAAGTTCATAGACACAAAGGAGATGGTAGACATCAAAACTAATAATGGCCGGTTCACTTTGAACAATAAACAGATGAACTAGTATCAGGTAGCAACAAGACTCGACAGATTCTTGGTATCAGAGTCAATCATTATGCAGGGGATAACCGTAGATTGCAACATCCTTCCTTGGGGCGGATCCGATCACTGGCCAGTGCAACTGGAAGCAGGTTTCCAGACCACACCAAAGAACAGACCCTTCAGATTTGATAAATTTTGGATTGAACACCCGACTTTCAAGGAAAGAATCAAACAGTGGTGGCGGGAGGAGCAACCAGAGCAAGGGACAAGGATGTTCAAACTCTATAAGAAACTGAAGTACATCAAATATAGGCTCAAGGAGTGGAACAAGGACACTTTTGGGAATATAAACCAAGAGAAAAACAACATAGAAGAAAAAATGAAAAAACTCCAGGAAACCTGCATTTCGGAGGGCTATACAGAGGAACGGAAAAAGGAAGAGATCCAGATGACCCATGAATGGGAAGCTCCATGCCAGCAGGAAGAAATTTGGCGACAAAAGTCCTGGATTCGGTGGCTAAAGGAAGGAGAACGGAACACCAAGTTTTTTCATAGAACAACCATGGCCAGAAGAGCCCATAACAAAATCCTGAAGATTAAGGACCATGATGGAATAAAGAGAGAGTCACACAAGAACATCGAAACTACTATGGTAAACCACTTCCACGGGATAGCCCAGGAACCCAACCAAGACAAAACGGAGGCCATACAAAGGATAGTCTAGCCTATCTCTCACCTGGTCACCGAGGAGCAAAATAACAACCTAAACAAACCCACTACAAAGGAGGAAATTGACCAAGTACTCCAGGAAATGCCCAATGGGAAAGCCCCAGGTCTAGATGGCTTCACAACGGAGTTCTTCAAAGCCTGCTGGGAAATTGTCAAACACGACGTTTATAGGGTAGTGGAAGACTCTAGAAGGTCAACCTCCATTCTAAAAGCGATAAATGCTACAATGATTACACTAATCCCCAAAGAAAATGAATCCAAAACCCTTGATCGTTACAGACCTATAGCGTTGTGCAATGTGGTTTATAAGATAATATCCAAGGTTATAGAAAATAGATTGAAACCCCTCCTACCCACACTGGTCTCACAAGAACAGGCGGGCTTCGTGGAAGGAAGACAAATAATGGACAATATCATCCATGCCCATGAGCTTATCCACACCCTGAAGCTTCAAAAGAGAGGGGGAATGATAATACAACTGGACCTAGCAAAAGCTTATGAAAAAATTAGTTGGCACTATATGGTCAAGACTTTGGAAGCCTTCAGCTTCACCCAACACTAGATCAATTGGATAGTCAACCTAGTATCCACAACAAGCTACTCGCTACTAATAAATGGAGCCCCTACCAAACCTTTCTGGCCCATGAGAGGCATCAAACAAGGAGACCCATTGTCCCCCTTCCTATTCATTCTGATGATGGAAGGTCTCGGTCAAAGCATAAAAAGCGCAACTGCAACAGGTGAAATAACAGGTATAAAACCCTTTGAAAATTGCCCTACTTCCACACACCAATAGTTCATGGATGACACCTTACTTCATAGGATACCCATGGTCAAGAAAGCAAATGCCTACAAACGAATCCTAGAAGAGTTTGGGGAAGCCTTGGGTGCAGAGATCAACCATTCCAAATCTATGATCTTCTTCTTTAATACCAACCCCGCAATCCAGAGAAATTTGGCCAACATCTTGGGCTTTGAATGCAAAGCACTCCCAACTAAGTATTTGGGCATTCCCTGACAGACAAAACTTACAAAATGCAACTTAGGAAGGAATAATCAACAAGTTACAGGAGCGGGTTAAAAATTGGACGTACAGATCCCTCAACCTAGCTGGAAGACTTATTCTGACCAAGCCTGTTTTGCAAGCAATTCCAACCTTTATTATGTCTGTTTTCCCAACCCCCAAGGGGATACTACAAAAAATAAGAACCATCCAAAGGGACTTCCTGTGGCGAGGAGCGAAAACAAGGAAAAAATGGGCCCTGGTGGCTTGGGAGAAGGTCTGTAAACCCAAAAGCAAAGGAGGCATGGGGTTACAAGACCCACAAGTGACCAATGATGCCTATGGGGCAAAACTATGGTGGCGTTGGGTCAAAGAAACTACTACACTATGGGTCAACCTGTGGAAGGCAAAGTATGCCCCAGACATACGCGACCAGGACATAATCTGCTTCAGAGGCATAAGAGAAGGTTCAACCATCTGGAACCTAGCTTGGCGCAACAAAGCTTGGATCCAGACACACAACTTTCAGGAAGTTAGAAATGGCAGAACAACGAGATTCTGGGAGGATGCCTGGCAACAGGAACCTAGAATGGAGAAACCAAACAAGGAGGAACTCTAACAGGAGTTGATCGCGCAAGGTAAAGCCAGAGTCTACCATTACTGGAAACAAGAAACAGATCGCAACAAATGGAGAATCTGGAACACTCTCACCCCACAGAATAGAGACCAAACCCAACAACAGTAAAAGAGGTGGAGGAGGAATTGGGGAGACGAAAAATTGCAATCACAGACGGAAATCACCAGCTAAGATGGGGACATAAATATGGCGGGGAATTCAATCTAAAACAAGCTCGACACTATATCATGGACTAGGACCAAGAAGACCTGACGCAACAATGGGCTAAGCTTTGGAACAGCCCCCATTGGCCAAAAATAATTTTTTTCCAATGGTCAATACTCCACAACCGAATTATGACTTGGGAAAACCTAAGGAAAAGAGGATTCATAGGTCCTTCTAGATGTCACATTATACGCTGGGAAGGGATGACAAACGACATAGTGGAAGGAGATTCCACGTTGGTTATCAACACAGTAAGGAGACTCCAAAACGGTACCAGAGTGGGTAAAATTCAGAGGCACTGGCGCTTGGCACATTCCTTGCAAAAAATTCAGGAGCACTTACAGACGGGGATCACAGTGGAGTTACACTAGGTACGTAGGTCAACAAATGGACTGGCGGACAGAATCACTAACAAGGGGGTCGACAAGGAAGGACCAAAACTAGACACTATATGGAGTAACATCCTGAATGGTCAGTTCCGAACAGACTACATCCAACTAACGACAAAAGACTGTGACGACAACCGAAGTATGGACGACCACATCAAGGATGGAGGCACAGAAATAAATGAAGGGCACATAGGATCCAGGTAGAATCCCATAGACCAACACTCAAACATAAGTTACAATGCAGATCCAGGTCACACAACAAGAGGAGGTACAACACCACGGTCCTGTCAATAAGAAGAAGTACAGGGGTTGTCCATGGGAAAGAAAAAAGGATAATCAGCAGGTGGTAAAGGACAAAGGACAAAAGGGTTGTTTGTGGTCAAGTATGGGTACACCTCAGCCAAGCACAAATACGGGGAGTGGAAATGATTGTCGTACAACGTGCAGGGCAAAGGATTGGTGCATGGATGACGACAGGGCTCCCAAGAGCACACACTCCAAAACAGTGAAAAAGGACCAGGAAGTACACCTTTATGAGCGACCCATGATAGGCAGGATGAGCCTGCAGCCGAGGAAATCCCATAAAAGAAGAAACACCAGGAATGGCCACAGACCAGAGAAAAGCAATTACAGAGACCATCTTACATACTAGGAAGGAGAGAATAGAAACAATGAAAGAACCCAAGACAAAAACCACCATAAAAAAGCCGAGATGGTAAGAATGAAGAAAACCCATAGTAAGAGAGGCCCCCAGGGGGAAGAGATTTCAACAAGCACCCAAAAGATTACCAGGATGGAGAAAGCGGCCAGAGAAGCCAAAGGTACCTTTCTCACGCAGGTCGATCCAAAGGGAAAATCGATCATCAACAGGGGGGAGAGAGAAATCAACACCACACGCCAAGGCAAATCCTAGATGGAACTAATTCAAGAAGCAGACAAGATAAGGGACCCAGGGGCCACACAGCCCAGAACAACCCTCTACCACAAAATGGTGGAGGAGGCCTGGCAAACAAAAATGTTGATAGGCAAGATGAGCGTTGACCGGAAAGAGACCAGCAAGGAGGCTAGCAGGGACCACAAGAAGGTGCTCACGGAAATTTTGAGCCACCTCAACAACCTGTAGGCCAGTGCCAAAAGACTAACATAGGACCAGAGGAGCTAAAAGGAAAAAATGGAATGAATGGCAGGGCAATTCCACCTTTACCTACGCTATGTCCACCACATGGGCATCACTCCAGCAGACTAGAGCGAAACACCAGCTTGTATCAGAAAGATGGGTACGGTGGAGCAGAGGAAGGAGAATGAGGCAAGAAAGGATGGAGACGAAAGACATCCCATCATCTTGGACTACCGCAGGTTCATCCCTTGGTCAAGCTGCTTTCAGTGTAGGAACTACCCATGTTTTATGATCATGTTTTTTATGTATATGTCATGGTTTAGTTTTCAAACTTTTTTTCGGTGGACTGGGTCAGTTTCCCATGGTGGCGGCCTAGCCCTCCCCCCGCTATATTAGACAACGCAACTCCGGGATCCCTGATCTGGTTTCCTTTTTGGCAGATCAGGGGATTCCCCTTTTCTTTTTTGTACCATAACTTCTTTCAGTAATACAGGAATTCACACTCACTTACAAACAAACAAACAAAAACTTATTGCTTAATTTGTTAGACTTACTAGCTCATTGAAATTTCGTCATCAATTTGATTATTAGTTTTTTTTTCTTTTTTTCTTTTTTGTTTTCCCTTCAAAATCTGATGTCTCGTCAAATTTATGCAAATATTGTAACATCCAAGGCCAAGCAATGTTTTTAGTATAATATGCTTCCTAAATTTGAATTTCATCTCTCTGCATCTTAAAAGGACTTAGCATCATATATTCATTGTCAAACTAATCCATATTGTTCAGCCCATGCATTCAAAAAAAATTGGTGATATGAAAAGAATAATTTATTTTAACGTGTCAATTTAGAAGGGTTACAATAAAGTTAGCACTTCAATTTGAAATATAATTCTTCCCTTCAAATTGGTTCCATGGTACCCAACATCAATTCTAGTTAGCTATCACACGACTCCAATCATTCGAGTTAAAACAAAAATAATAATGGTGGGCCATCATCCCTAGAGTGGAGAGGCCTATTATGCCCCCTAGCAATATCAATGTGGATTAGTCAACTCGGTATCCAAATTAACTTAGACTTAACTTTTATGCCTAAGTTGATTATAATGCAGTGTGGGAACTCAACAATCCTCCCCAAGTTGATAATTAGATTAGCTTGGCAACATGGCAATCCTATCTAGGTCTACATTGATTATGCTTGATAATTCGACATTTCTACCCAACTCAAGTATGATTTGACTTGGTCATTTGTTAGACAAATTTGGGTTGACATAAATATTAATAAGTTGAATCAACACCCAAGTTAACATAAATTCATTCTAGTGAGTCAAGAACTTTGCCTTTGTCAACATTCAATTTAGTTTGGCGGCATAACATTTTTACCCAACTTAGCATTGTCTTACTAACTTTTTATTTTGATAGGTACTCAACAATCCTCCCCAAGATGATAATTAGCTTAGCTTGGGAACATGACAAACTTACTTAGGTCCACATTGATTATGCTAGATTATTGAACAGTTCTACCAATGTCAACTATGATTTAGTTTGGCCATTTATTAAATAAATTTGGGTTAGCATCAACATTAATCAGTTGAATTGACGCCCGAGTTAACCTCAACTCAATCTATTGTGTCAAGAACTTTGTATGAGCCAACGTTCACTTTAGCTTGGTGGCATAACATTTTTACCCAACTTAGCATTGTCTTGGTAACTTTTTGTTTTGATAAGTACACTTTTAATCGATTTGTGGGGAGTTGTTATGCAATAGCATGGTGCAATACCTATTTAAACATGAGGAGGTGATATTTGAACTTTGCACCTCTCCCTTGTAAGAGCAAATCCTTTACCAATTGACAAAAGAGTAATCCCCTTGGCTCTAACTTAGTGACTTCAACAATTATTACCAAAATCAACTCCAACTCAATTCGGTGCTATAGCAACTTTACTATGCCTTGTATTGATTCAACTTGGTGATTGATAGTGACCCAAGACAACATCTAACTTGGCTTGATGATTCGATAATTCTACCCAAGTCTTGATGCAGTGATTTAATAATTTCAAACTTGATTAACTCCATTCCAACTAAGTAGCGTGACATTGACAACAATAAGTTGGCGATGCCTCTGGCCAAAAGGAAGCTCAACTATTATGATAATAACATAAATTATTTTCAAGAGGTTGTAACAAAAATTGTTATTATAACCAAACTTGAGTTCTTTTAACTAATATAATATATGAGAGATTAACAAAATCATTTTATCAATGACACCAACTTATAAGGCAACATACAAATTTGCTATTAAAGATATACCAAGTCTATGCATCTTAGGGAAAGTTCATAAAAGTATGTTCACTCTTATGCAGGTTTAGAACTCCATGTTGAATCACTATAATTCTACGTAAGTTCAAAAAACCATTGTTAATGGGATTTGCGTACACTATGCACGACTAGATCCCCACTAGCTAATTGGAAGGCTAGTGAAAGGAAAATCAAGTTTTACACTACTAAGTTAAGCAAGCAAAAAAATAACTAGGAATTTGGTAAAGAAGTGAAGCGAGGAACCTATAACTTTCACTCCTTCTTGGATCTTTTGACCTGTTACCACTTGAAATTGAAAAATCCAATTTGAATTTTCATATGCATTCTTTCAAGAACATTACATCAAAACGTGTGTATTTTGGATCATGGTATGAGTCGTTTGGGAGTTGGTGATGAAGACCCATGTGTTTTCCTTTTGTCATGGGTTGAGGGATATTCACGTATTTTGAGGCATCTTTTGTTGTCAAGGCTCTTGAGTCATTTTCTCAACATAAAAACGTGACATAGGCTTATAGCCCGATTTACAAGAACATAGGCCTCTTTCTCAACATAAAACACAACCCACCAATGGTTTCTTTCAAGCCCAATGTGGTCGGTGGTCTTCCCAACACTCATCTCCTCTCTTGTTGTCAAAAATATGCAAGTAAAAACTACTCTCCATGCAAAAATGTGATTGTCCCAAAAACTACCCCCTTGGCTATACAAATTTCTTCCCTTTGTTTGCTTGCTTGACTTGAATTACACTCTTCCCCAAGTTGATTGTACTCATTTCCATGCTCTCCAATAACTATGGGATGTGACTCCTCACACCCACCCTCTTACAAGAGTTTAATAATTGGCTTTAGGAACAATCAACAACAAATAGAAGGTTTACCCAATGATAATAATGATTCAGGAATGTGGGTTGGATTAATACCCATGAATAATCCCCCCTTGGACCCCTCTCTCTTGTGGAATCATGCCCCCCCATCGTTCTTCACCCTTCTCATATCGCAACCAACGATCACTATTTTGACTAATTATTTCAATGCACATAATATACCATTTGACCCCCGACCATATTAAACCAATATGGGCTCTTCACCCCAACACATCAACTCACCAACCTAAATCACATTTATGCAATTACATTCTAATTCACGGGGATTAAAACTTGGGATGTTACATTCCCCTCCCCTTTGTTTTTACACTGTCCTCAGTGCATAACACCCTTCAAGTGTACATTCATATTACAATTCTGACTCCCTAGCCATTAATCAACATACAGGCTCTCCGGCCCAAGATCACATAGGCATTCCCGCCTAAACAAAATCACATAGGCTCTTTGGCCCAAAATCGTAGATACATAGGCACCCTAGCCCAAAAACATATACATACATAGGCACTCCTACCCAAAAACCATAGATACTTCGGATCCCTAGCCCAAACCGTGTAAGTTGATTTCACAATTCATTATTCTAGAAGTAACCCCAACCAACAGTCTTTCATTTTTTGCAGCCTGCACCGCCTTTCTCTGGCTCTACCTGCAATATTCTTCACAATTTGTTGGTTCCCACATCAATTCCAACAAACAAATCGTTCCCTTCAACCTGCACAACCCAAGGAAGTGTACCCCTTCTTTGCACTACATTCCTTTAGGTTGTACCACTTCCCTTCCAGGGTTCCAGTACAAGGTTGGGCATGAAGTCTCTAAGTTGTGGCTCCAAGAACTCCAACTGCCATATCTTTTATACTTTATTGATTCCCACAACAATTCCAACCAACAAACTCTCATTCCCCTCAACCTGCACAAGCCAAGTAAGTGTACCCATCCTCTTCACTACAGTCCTTTGGGCTATACCACTTCCTCTCCAATGTTCCAGTACAAGGTTGGACAGGAAGTATCTAAGTTGTGGCTCCAAGAACTCTAGCAATGATAATGGAATCTCATACTTTCAAATAGTCGCGATTGTGCCTCCTCATAACATCTTACACAATTATGGGGGAAAGAAAGAATAGAACATGACATACAATCTCATGCAACTTCCCACAACAATTAAAATATAATGCAGTCAATTTTAACATACGCAATGACGACGAAACAAACACACAAAAACATCTAGTCACATAAAAAAATAAATCTTGAAACTTCATTCAAGCTGGCAAGCAACAATGAATAAGGAAAAACTTAAAACATACTAAACAACAATTAAACCATCTTCCCACATAATTAACTCAGTGATTACAATCACTTATTCACTTGGTTGTTGCTCTATTTCACGAGCAACCACAACAAGAATTCAACTCATTGTTCTTTTCACTGACACACCCTTATGATTCCATCCACAATGTCATATGCATTATTGAGTCACCCCCCCTTATCATCCTCTCGGTACCTCTCTAGGCTTAGGCATCCCCTTCCCTTTGTTGCCTTTGATAGTCCCTCATGTGATCCATCATTTTCCAAGTTGTTCTTGCACAGAAGCACTAACTCACTACCAGGACTTTTACTATAGATTTGTAACTTTTGGAAATCATAGGGTTCTAGTGTTGTAACAATAGCCTTCTTTCCAAGGTTTCCAACTTTAATAGCCATCATATCATCTATATCACACACATGGTCTTCATGAGATACCTTCTTTCCAAGGTTTCCAACTTTAATAGCCATCATATCATCTGTATCACACACATACAGTCTTCATGAGATATCATCATAGCAATTTTAGATATTAATTTCTAAATATGTTTTGCACATAGGAATCTAAGTTTCCCAAGCACGGTTTTTCTTCTCACGACGTTTGGCTCTTGCAACAACAAGCACCGCTCTTCCTTATGGGCTTACACCATTGCCATATCCAAGACTATTCTTCCTGCAAATTTTCTCACTTTAATTCATCCAAAAAAGATTTTTAGCGCTCATGCATATTTTCTGCAGTTCATGAAATGATCTCAGAATTGTAATTTGCCTGCAATTCAATCATTTTCAACCATTATTCACTTTAAAAATGGAATTCAACCATTAATCATATTATCTAGAATGAAACTATCATCCACTGCAACATATGCATTCAATCCATGAAGTGATTTTTAGAGTTATGCTAATCTAAAAATTTCATTGCTTCCAACTATTGTTCATATTAAATGGAACGAAACCACCATTCCTCACATATTCATTAAAAACACCTGAAATTTTCATAATGAAATCAAACATTACCAATGTGCCAATTCCTATGGCCGCATTTACCCAATGCATCCTTGCATTGACTCCAGAATACCATATACCCATGGTATTCATTTATATCGCGGGAGTATGTCTCCCGTCTTGTCTTGGTTATGGTCTCATAACCAACATAACACAATATGCAATTATTTTTCTTGTAACAACATGCATATACTCAAGGCCCTATTCCTTTCCATCGATCCAAATATTGAACTTTAACTGAGGAATTCTTACCTTAATTCCCTTTCGTATTTATGCATCATAAGCAACCTCAATGCATACATGCACAGTTGTTATTTCCTTACTTGATGCTACCTAATCAATTGGTACTTTGTAGAAGCTCACATGCTCCCTTCACGAACCTTTTGATCAACATTCCCACCATTATCATTTGTCTTCATATGGATGGATACCATAAGCAACAATATCATCATGCTATAATCATTTTTCATGGATACACAATCCATCATTAGTTTTATTCAAATATCATAACATCATTATTTCATATATATATCAACAGACTACTCTTAGTCTATACTTATGACACCTGCATGTTGAGGCATGTCCACATGCACAAACACACATCGTATGCACCAAGAATCTAATATTTCATGCCTATTTTATGCACATGCATCATATTCCTATCTTTATTATATGCATCATGTATCAATTCTATCATGCACTCCAATGCATATCTTTTTCAACCTTATTTGTTTATTTAGCTTTGTTGTTGTAGATGATTTTCCTTGAATTCATATAGAACCTCATTGTCATGCGCACTGTCATTCTGGTCAACTATGCACGACTGACCTTTATTCTGAACCTGGTAGCCAAGCCCCACTTGGCCATTTTTCAATTCCAGCCACTAGGTCCATAGTGTTGCCATATCACAACTACTTCCTTTATGCAGAGAAAACATGTCCCAACATATTTTGGCTATAATTCTCAATATTCATAGTGTTGTAACATGCACTACTCCAATTGAATATTAACACTACAATCTAATTAACCACTTCCCATTTTTCTTGACCAAATTGGTCTCGAAATACCATTAACATTGATTGGCATTTCAACATTTTGAAATATTTATTTTATGTCATATTTCTAATACTCTTTGTCATCCATGGCTTTGCTCAATTCTAAATACTTCATTGAGTGATTCATTATGAAGAACTACTTGGCCACTCAATACCACTCTGCTCCAAATGGAATGCTACACATCCTCCATTTACACCTGTACCCTTCTTTTGTCGTGCACTCTGATAATAGAGTCAACTTTCTTGCTTTGGAGTACTTCTAGACAAAAGTTGTTAGATCATGCCCAATAATTCATTTTTGTAACATTCCCATACTTGCACATAGAGATGACTCATCCACTCCATGAGGCACACCTCATCTCATGATATCCTTTTTCCTTCGCTTGCAACAAGCTTTGTAGCCTTCACTCTATTTCTACCTCCAAGGCTATGGAGTCCTTCTTAATTCCTTGAGCATGAAATGACATACCTCACATATCAGCTTCATGCTTTATGTGAGAAACTCTATTGATTATCCTTTGCAAACCGTTCAGACTCTATAACAGTTGAATATTATTATCCTTTGCTCTTCTTTAGACCTTTGTCAACCTTGCATCACTTGCCCTGCAACTCTACACTTTCATTTTGTAGCTCTTTGATGCTTTGGCCAACTACACAAGATTGAACTGATTCCCTATCAAGTGGACTCTGGGATTAATCTAGAACAGACCCACATAATGCTCATTGGTGGAATCTTATTCTCTTACTAGCAATCCTTCACACAACACTCTCTAATGGAGTGCTCATCTGCTTATTAATCAATGCCTTGTTAATAAGCTCAACCTCTTTTTAATTTTCCAAACTACTACACTTCAAATGTACCCCTACACTTATGCATAGGAACTATAATGAGTTTTAGTACTCTTCCTTACCTAGCAATCACCTATGGCACTTAACTCTATTAGTTGGGAATGTTTCTCCAAATTTTGGCATTATTTGGAAATATCCTTATATGTTATATGGTTCATGGAATCCAATTCCATTTCCTCCTCCAACTTTATGGATCAACACGATGCCCCCCCTAGGTAACTTAGACCTTCCATCTGGATTGTCTTTCCCATGACCATACTCATGCTTCAATTTGATTTACGAGCCAAAAGTTATGGCCTCTCGAAATTCCATTCTACTCAATGGTGTCCTTCAAGTTCACCATAAACCTTTCTTCTAATTCCTTGAGGATCCTTTGGCTCAAGACTAATATATGAATGGATATATAGATTCTACTATCCAATATATTTCCAATGATTAGTTCCTTCCTCAATTCTGAGCAACGAGCAAAAAGTTGTAGTCAACTGAATATTTCCAATTACCCCTTTTTGTGCACCTTTTCCCAAATGCAAAATAATCTCAAACACCAATTTTGGCCACCTTAAGAGGTAATTATGTTAAGAACTAAAGAAAATTTTGTGTATGATGTATATAATGATGCTAACAATGAATTCGCAACAACTCTCAGATTGTCAAACTGATTATCCAGTCAAAAAATGCAGCAATTTGGAAATCACAACTTTGCCCCTTTGGGCTTTCTCCTAGCTTAACAATTTTATCCATGTTCATGCATCCCTACACCAAATCCTTTCATATTTTTCCATAATCTCAATTGGGTATGCCCATTACTACCTCCTGAATGAGTTGTGCAAGTTCCACCCTTAATTGGGCTTTGGGCTGATAGTTATGGCCCGCAAAAGTTTTCATTGTTTTACATTTTTATCCTTGTATGCTACAAGTGTCTTCTTTCTCTTTCTGCACATTTTTACGTACCCATATCCCAATTATGGTTTTAAGGTTGTCTTCTATGGTTCAATATCTTTCCATAGACTGCTCATGTGCCTCAAATGAACTTCGTATCTAGGAGTTATGCCCTTTGAAAGAAACTGGTGTTGAAATTTTCTTGGGGTACTTTTCTTGCTTTATGGTGGATATATCTTGGTTAAAGAAGGAGTTTATCTTGTTTATGCTTGACTAGGTAAGGAATCCATTTTGTTGCCTCTTTCTTGATTACAAGTCTAATTTTGTAAGCTTATTGGGAAGTATAAGGGCATACAACCCCACCAAGGCCATCATTTTGTCTTGAAATAAGTTGTTGCACAAAGGAATACTAGGAGGAGTAAAAGGGTTTACACCCTCCCAGGGTTTTCCTTAGCTAGGTTTGCTTAACTCAGTGAGTAAAAGGGATTACACCCCCAAGGAGGTAGCACAAATAGCTCTTTCTCTTTTAAAGACTCCATAACCCAATAGTTAAAGGCACTAATCTCTTGCATTGGAGAAATAAATCATTGCATTGGTATACGTAGAACCACAAGATATTGGAATCGTTCAAGTTGGAATTTCTTCTACATGTTATAAGAATTCTTGTGCCCTAAGGGCATCCTCTTTTAGTCAACCAATTTGTTGTTGTGATAAGTTTAATGCTACATCCATTAGGGCTACAACAAACCCTAAAAACTTTCTTGAATAACTCACAATTCAACTGTCAGAAGTTGCTAATAATTTACCCCTACAATCTACTAGGCCTAGTGCATCTTTTGGGTGGATTACTTGTGATTTTTGGTGGATGATTTCTTTGCTGTAAAAATTTGTTTGCTACAGCCATAAGGCTGCAAAATTATCTCTGCAATACCTTTTACTACAACCTTGTTTCATTGTTGAAGTCTTATGCTTTTCATACTTGAGTTTACTATCATTTATCTAGCTTATCTCTTGCATATTTCATTGGACTTATAACAATTATTTAGCAGCTTTAACAACTATCTTCTTGCTGATATATATATATATATATATATTGTTGCAATCAGGGACAACAATCTTAACTTACTTGTCCACCTAGCATTGTAAATGTATATTGGTTTTCTCTTGTGTCTCGGGCAAGTACACCACTCTTCACAGGGACTCTTACCTCTTGGCAACCTTTGGCCACCTCCAAGACCTCATTCAAGCCCTTTTCCACACTCTTTATCTTGACCTTTAAGGGGACCTTCCTTCATCTATTCACTTTCCATCTCATTTCCCCCAAGGTCACCGGGATTCCCCCCTTGAGGTGATTCTATCATCTCTAAAATGACGAAAATACCTTCCTAAGGTGACAATGGGTAGGAGTTCTCAAAGTTGTTTCCATTTGGTGGTTGGGTTGGGCTTTTCCCAACCTACAACTTGTGCGATAACACACCACAACATATCGGCTCTCCAACCTAAATCACATTTATACAATTACATTCTAATTCATGGGGATTATGTTACATAAATCCTTCCACGGTTTTATTGTAATATTTTTATTATAAGGAAATTAAGGGTAAGAAACTAGAAAGGGAGTGATGAGCCCAATCATTTCCTATCCCAAAGGCTCGTCATAGGCACAATTTTCCACCATAATGTGTCTTAATACTTGTTTTTTACCATATTTAATAATAAGTCATGGATGTTTTTGCATGTTGTTTGGTAAATGTGTTTTGAGGTGGAATTTTGTGTATATTATGATTTTTTCCTCTAATATTTATACCTAAAGATGTGTGTAGCACCAAGCAGGTGGAACTCCATGAATCAAGAGAACTAAAGGGCACCAACATCGTAAAAGCAAGGGATTTTGTCTTTCTCAGAGCGCTGCAAGCCAAGAATCAAGGGGCATTGTCCCCACCTACCTCTAGAGTGCTCCTTGTTCACTAATATCCACTCTTGATCAACAACAATTCGAGATACAAATGGGATTGACCAAGATCCCCTATTTCCCCACTTCTCTCTTCAATCTAAGCAAGGAGGTCAAACTCTCAAGACTATTTATAGACCTCTAGCCTAGGAGAGAAGGAGACATATTTTTTAGAATATTGTATTGAGACTTTGCTCTAAAGACTTTTGTTGAAGGCTTGGAGCCTTTACTCTCTTAATGTGCTACCGATGTTAATGGAATAAAGATGGTCTTGTTTTCATCTTATTAAAGTTTTCTCAAGGTTCCTTGTGCTTCTTGGGTAGGGCCGACTCAAGAGGGTTTAAGGACCCTATTGAAATTTATTTAGTTTGCATGCATGTTAATTAGTGATTAGTTAGCATTTCATTATCTTTTGAAGCTTAATGTAGTTTTGCATGATTAATTGTGCTTTATGTCAGGTTATCATTAATTGGTTAGTTACAACAGGCATCATGTAGAAAGATTCAACAGCCTCTTGGAACACTCTTGGGTGTATTTCCAAGGCCAAGAACATCATATCTACTCAATTTTATTATAGTCTAGCTTTGTTGATGCTTCAAAAGATTACACTATCTTTTAGGCTTCTTTTTGGCTTCCTATAGGAGTTTCATGTAGAAACTACATAGTTCTTGTAGAAACTGTACAATTCCTTTAGAAACCTCCTATAGGATTATTTTAGTTCTAGATTTTAGTTTATCTTAATCTTATTTTCATAATAACAACAATAAGCTTTGAAGAGACATATGGCTTGCTATTGATCAAAGGGTTAGACATAAAATAGCTTGTTTAGTCCATGCATTAGTTTAACTTTCCTTTAATTACAATTTTCCGTCATACACTAGAACACATTCATATTATGCTTTCAACTTGCTCTTTATGCTTTAGTATAATTTATTTTTTGCCATTAAACTAAATTCCTTTTTTGTTCTATAGATTAATTGTCTTTTCAAGTTTGTGTGTTTTTCATTCAAGCAGTAGTTAAAGTTGATTTCTGCCATTTCACTTTCTGCATAATTTCATGCATTCCAAACCTTTGATCGGTCTCAGACCTATACTATTGTCAGTGCATAAGAAACTACATAGTTCTTGTAGAAACTGTACAATTCCTTTAGAAACCTCCTATAGGATTATTTTAGTTCTAGATTTTAGTTTATCTTAATCTTATTTTCATAATAACAACAATAAGCTTTGAAGAGACATATGGCTTGCTATTGATCAAAGGGTTAGACATAAAATAGCTTGTTTAGTCCATGCATTAGTTTAAATTCTTTAATCACACTCTCCACACACCAGAAACTCATTTTATGCTTCAACTTGTCTCCTTTATAAATAGTTAATTCTATTTTTGCCATTAAACTAAATTCCTTTTTTGTTCTATAGATTAACTGTCTCTTTCAAGTTTGTGTGTTTTTCATTCAAGCAGTAGTTAAAGTTGATTTCTGCCATTTCACTTTCTGCACAATTTCATGCATTCCAACCCTTGATCATTGTCTCAGACCTATATATCATTGCTCTGCATAACGTGATGTACATCGCATTTTACACCCTTAATTTTGTATGAACCCTGGGTTGAAAATTAAAGTAATAAGACAAGGATACAACAATATTATTAATGTTATTCCTAGAGCCATCACTTTTAAGGCCATAGGGAGGTGTTAAGTCCTGCATATCATTTTTATTTTGCTTCCCTTTGTGTGGACGAAGAAGTAGGAATGATACGTTATTCACAAGGCCAACCTCACTATAGGATTTATGTAGTGTAAAATCCCAGTGCTTTCACTCTGCAAGTGAGTATTGTTAATTCCTTTGTCACACCTTGAATTATATAAAAAGGAAAAAAAAAAAACATTTTTTTTTTTTCACTTTCTTTTGATTTCAAGAATGACTAGACCTAGAGATAGAAAGGAATTTTTTCCAAAAACCCCCACCCCCAACAATGGTGTCCAAACAATCCAAAGATTGGCCCTGAAGCACTTGAAAGTTTCTTGGAAAGGGAAGCTAGAGAGTTCAAAAATCTTTCAGGGGAGGGATAATCTCCCTCACTTCATGCCATGGATGGTGAAGAAGAGATATTTGAGTTCCCCATACGGGAATCTAATGGAGAAGCCAAGATGAAAAATATTAATCCTTTTGCATTACCTCATTTTCATGGGCTTGTTTATGAATATCCTAACACTTTCTTGTTTGAGTTTGCAGTTATATGCATGACATATGATTATACTATTGATGAATAAAAACTCAAACTTTTTCCTTCTACCTTGAAGGATTCAACTCTAAGATGGTTTATGAGCCTGGAGGGAAATAATATCACAACTTGGGATCAAATGAAAAATACCTCCAGTGAGAGATACATAGACTATCATAGAGCAAGGGACACAAGGGATGATATTTTTAGAATGATACAAGGACCTGATGAATCTCTAGAAGACTTTGAAGAGAGATTTCAACTAAGCTAAAAAAGATCTCAAAGTTGTACTCTGGATGAAGACTCACTCAAGCTTATCTTACTCATAGGATTAAGAGAAGATCTGATGGAAATGTTGACCTCTTATCCAATGGAGATATATATTAGTTGGACTTTAATGATATTAAAAGAATATTCAAGAACCATTCAAGGTCCTTAAGAAAGAAAAGTAGAAGCAGTAGAGGTTTGGTACCCCAATCTTCTAACCTTATTGTTGGACACGGTGTTGGCATTGGGTCAATATGGTCATCATTACCAATGTCTAATATGGTATGTCATTAAGACAAAATGTTGGACATGGTGTTATGGTTAATATGGTTGAGACTATAACTCTGTTAAAGAACTTTTCTACACTAGTTGCAAGGGAACTTTGCAAGAACATTAACCTGATGGGGTTGTTGCATATGGAGTCGTTGGCTCTCCTGAACATGGTCATTATGGTGCTAATAGGTGCGAGGCTTAAAATTGATCAATATAAGTCAGAGCATCCATTCACAGAAGAATCAATTGAATAGATAAAGAAGGAATACATGCATGATTATGAAAGATACCCAATGTGCATCAATCACTTTGTGGAATAATTTGTAATTACCTAGTCAATTAAAGATTACAAGGATCAAACATGACATACCTAATCTCAATCTACCTAAGAGTTTACATCTTTATCTTGATACAAGGTTTGAGCAACTGAAGGTTGCAATCGTTCCCTTTTATTGTAGAAATATCGATGCTCTTATCAGTGTTATAGGTGTGTGAAAGCAACAAAGTAGCGATAGGGGTCTTCACTGTGATCATTAGACCAAGCCACATAAATCTAAAAATATATGGAACAACAATTGACAATGATGTTGATCATTGAATTAACACAAGATTATGATCAGACGACCCTAAATATATTTCGCGTTGACACTAGAGTGAAAGTTAATGTAGAGGGCAGACCTGAAAAGAGTTTTATGTTAGATTTTATAATCCACGTGTCAGTATGGTGTCTCTTCGCGTTTTTGGCCTGGGAGTATACCATATGTAAGTTTCATTTGCAAAAGCAATGTGAACTGTCCACTCAACTGATGATTGAGTTATAACCATTGATCTTCTTTATGTGAATTCTAACCTTGTACAATATCTACTGCAAACAGATATTCATAAAAGAACAGAAAAGATACAATGGCAAATACAAACATTACACAGAGATTTTTCCCCTCGAAACCCAAACCGGGAAAACCAGCATATTCTATTATTCATTCATTGTGTTACATTGTTTACAATACAATATACATATAGGAGCCAGTGACATCCAAAACCCTAACCCAATGACCTGGATTAGTCCAAAACCCTAATTCCTTAACCAGAAATAGAAAACCATTAACAAAAAAACCATGTGCCGAAAAACCACCTAAATACATGACACGTTTCCCAAGGCAAAAAATAATAATTTCAGGGGTGCTACCCCCGAACCCCCCTACGCGCCCAACACATACGGTCAGACACTACTACTTGTGCAAAGAATATAACACATACCCAACAATTTAAGTATAGATCGTCCACTCAAATGCAAGATTAAGTTTGCATCGTTAGATCAAGATCAAGGGAAAGCAATCGACGACTGAAATTTAATGCACATTGAAAGAGTACTCAGGGTTTAACACAAGGTTCACCATCCACAGAGTGGTTTAATGAGACCTCCTCCTTTGAAGGTGGAAAGTGTAC
>SNQJ01S0031476.1:22606-34965 GCA_010110895.2 Picea sitchensis | reverse complement strand
ATTGATCAATATAAGTCAGAGCATCCATTCACAGAAGAATCAATTGAATAGATAAAGAAGGAATACATGCATGATTATGAAAGATACCCAATGTGCATCAATCACTTTGTGGAATAATTTGTAATTACCTAGTCAATTAAAGAATACAAGGATCAAACATGACATACCTAATCTCAATCTACCTAAGAGTTTACAGCTTTATCTTGATACAAGGTTTGAGCAACTGAAGGTTGCAATCGTTCCCTTTTATTGTAAAAATATTGATGCTCTTATCAGTGTTATAGGTGTGTGAAAGCAACAAAGTAGCAATAGGGGTCTTCACTATGATCATTAGACCAAGCCACATAAATCTAAAAATATATGGAACAACAATTAACAATGATGTTGATCATTGAATTAAAACGATATTATGATCAGACGACCCTAAATATATTTCGCATTGACACTAGAGTGAAAGTTAATGTAGAGGGCGGACCTGAAAAGAGTTTTATGTTAGATTTTATAATCCACGTGTCAGTATAGTGTCTCTTCGCGTTTTTGGCCTGGGAGTATACCATATGTAAGTTTCATTTGCAAAAGCAATGTGAACTGTCCACTCAACTGATGATTGAGTTACAACCATTGATCTTCTTTATGTGAATTCTAACCTTGTACAATATCTACTGCAAACAGATATTCATAAAAGAACAGAAAAGATACAATGGCAAATACAAACATTACACAGAGATTTTTCCCCTCGAAACCCAAACCAGGAAAACCAACATATTCTATTATTCATTCATTGTGTTACATTGTTTACAATACAATATACATATAGGAGCCAACGACATCCAAAACCCTAACCCAATGACCTGGATTAGTCCAAAACCCTAATTCCTTAACCAGAAATAGAAAACCATCGGCAAAAAAACCATGGGCCGAAAAACCACCTAAATACATGACACGTTTCCCAAGGCAAAAAATAATAATTTCAGGGGCGCTACCCCTGAACCCCCCTACGCGCCCAACACATACGGTCAGACACTACTACTCGTGCAAAGAATATAACACATACCCAACAATTTAAGTATAGATCGTCCACTCAAATGCAAGATTAAGTCTGCATCGTTAGATCAAGATCAAGGGAAAGCAATCGACGACTGAAATTTAATGCACATTGAAAGAGTACTCAGGGTTTAACACAAGGTTCACCATCCACAGAGTGGTTTAATGAGACCTCCTCCTTTGAAGGTGGAAAGTGTACGCAGATACCCTCAACAGTGGTTTTTAAAACCACCAACTGCGCATACGTGGGACTTAGTATATGGTTGCATCCCGTGGTCACAGGTCATGGTCATATGGAGAAAGTAGTAACCCTTGGAAACTTACATTCACGTATTGTTAAAAGCGCCCTTTTTATTGGGATATGGTTGCGAACCTGGTCTTGTGAGATTTAAAAAAGGAAGACCGAAAATACCTCAAGTCATATGGTGGATAAACCCTTGCATTTTTTAGACTTAGAACTACGGGCCAAATTAACAATTTTTAAATACCAGGATGTGAACCATTGGTCGATAATAAAAAAGAGTCTTTTGGGCAATTTTTGCTATTTTAACGTTTTTCACTATTTTTAATAGATTTCTAAATTAATCCCGGATTAATAGATCAGGGTTTGGGTAGCTGTGGAATAAATAAAATATTGTGTATATATTGTACTGCAAATGGTGAAATTAATACAATGAAGAGTTGAGAGCTGCGGAACCAAGGAAGGTTGATTTTCTCCCTATTAAGGGTTTCTAGCGTAAATCTCTACGTACTATATGTGTGAGCCATTGATTAATTTCTATTTTGCTTAGAATATGTATGCATTGCTTTACTTCACAAGTTTAAAACTTACACGTTGTATCAGACACATTTTTGTCTTTAGGGGGATGCATTTGTTGCTGAGGGTTTGGCTCGGTCTCAATAGATCAAGTTTATCTTGGGTTTGTGATAAACTTGGGTTCAGTGGGAGATTTGTAGTGGTGATTCATGTGTTGAAAGAGAATATCGAGCAATTCTAGAATCGAGATTCATAAGTTCAATGGTAAAAAAATTGAGCCATGGAAGCTCAAGATGGAGGACCTTCTTGTAGACAAAGAAAAATGGATCGTTGTACATAGCCTACTAGTACACAACCTACTCATACACAAACTACTAGTACTTAATCTATTGGTATGTCGCAAGAAGATTGGGAGAATCTGGATAGAAGAGCAAGGAGTACAATTCGACTCTGCCTGGCTAATTTGATGTTATTGAATGTGTCAAGAGAATCTACAACCAATGAACTATGGGAAAAGTTGGGGAATTTGTATCAGTCAAAGTCCTTGGTAAACAAGTTGCTTCTTCGAAACAAGTTGTATCATCTTAGGATGGAAGATGGAGATTGTGTGACAAAACATCTAAATTTCTTCAATACTCTCGTAAGTCAACTCGTATATGTTAATATTATGCTTGCAGAAGAAGATACATGTATTACTTTTTTATGTTCTTTTGCTAGACTCCTAGGATAATTTGGTTGTAGCAATTGGTAGTACTGCTCAATCTGCATTGGAGTATGAGGATGTGGTTTCATCCTTGTTATCAGAAGAGATGAGGTGGAAAAGCATTGATAGTCATAACATAGATGCTTTATCAGTAAGAGGTCATCCTCAAGATAGGAATACAAATCTCGGGGGGAGGGGGGGGCATCTAATTATAAAGGTAAATCTAAATCCCTAGGAAAATCTTTAAGGAAATGTTAGAAATGTGGTAAATCTGGGCATTACAAGAAATATTGCAGGTCTAAGAAAGTTGATAAAGCAAAGTGATCTCAGGATTCCTCTTCCATGGAGGAGAAAACCTCCACAGAAGAAGGAGGTGATGTTTACCTAACATCTACAGGTACACATGTAGATCATGATGTATGGTTGATCAACTCAGGTGCATCATTTCGTATGAATCCTCATAGGGAGTGGTTCAATGAATATGAAAAGTATGATGGTGGTGATGTCTTCCTAGGAGATGACTTGATAAACAAAATCATGGGACGTGGAAGGGTTAAGTTGTTGCCGAAATATGGAAGGATTTTTACTCTCCCTGGATTTCTGCACATTGTAGATCTATCCAGACGCCTAATATATGTAAGCAAGTTGGATGATGCAGGTGTGGATACTTTATTGGGAAAGGGAACTTGGAGGATGGTCAGAGGAGCAATGGTGTTGATGAGGGGAGTTCGATGTGGAACTCTGTACAAATTGTTGGGAAGCACTTATACTGGTGGGTGTAACAATTCTGTTGTCCCTGAGCAGATAAATAAAGAAGACAAGATCCATACTATCTGTGGAAAGAATACCATGTCGTGGCATCAAAGACTAGGATGTATTGGAGAAAGGGGCCTTCGAACACCACACGGTAAAGGTATGGTTGAAGGTACGTCTAATTGCACCCTCGATTTTGATTTCTGTGAACATTTCATTTATGGTAAACAAAATCAAGTAAGATTCTCATCTAGTGTTTCAATAGCAAAGGGGATCTTAGAGTTGATACAGAATGATGTGTTTGGACCCGTGCCTGTTTCATCACTAGGTAAATATGTGTATTATGTTTCATTCATAGATGATTTCTCAAGGAAGACATGGATTCATTTTCTTAGGAAGAAATTTGAAGTATTTGATAAATTTAAAGAATTTAAGGCCCTGGTAGAAAATCAGTCAGAGAAGAAAATAAAGGTGTCAAGGACATATAATGGTAGAGAATTTTGTGGGATTGAATTCAAAGAGTTCTTTAATAAGTGTAGTATAGAAAGGTAGAAGACTAATCCATACACACCTCAACATAATGGGGTTGCAGAAAGAATGAATAGGACTTTGATGGAAAAATAAAGGAGCATGCTCAGTGGTGCCAGGTTAGGACAAGAATTCTAGGAAGAGGTAGTGGGTACTGCATGTTTCCTGGTAAACAAATCATCCTTACAAGTGTTGGTGGAAAAAACTCTGCATGAAGTATGGACTAGTAAGAAACCCTCTCTTGAACATCTCAAAGTGTTTGGATTGATGTTTATGCACATGTTCCAAAGGAAAATATGAGTAAGCTAGATAATAAAGCCGAAAAGTGTATCTTTATTGGATATCAAGATGGTATGAAAGGTTATAAGCTTTGGAACACAGAAACTAAGAAAATTGTTTATAGTCAGGATGTTGTTTATAGAGAGGTTAAAGGTGTTCCCAAATATGAATTGCTACCAAGGAAATAAGAACCCTAGAAAATACAGTTTGAGTTGGATGCTGCAAAATCTGAATCAACGGAAGAAGATGAATCAAAAGAAGAAGAACCTCATGTTGGAGTACTTCACACACACCTAGGATTTTTTTGTCGTAAGTTTTTCCCTATGTTTATTAGTCATTATCCAATCTCCTGAAGTTTAGGGGAGAATATTCCTTTAAGAGAATATTCTCTTCAGTTTTCAATTCAGTTTGATCAGTTGAGTGGAGTCTAGATGCTACTTTGGGATTATCACCATGCAACATTGGGATCATCACCAGCTAATGCACATTGACTTTGGGATCATCACCAGACTATCACATTAATCATGATTCTTTGATCTCCTCCTCACTTCACTATGTTTCAATAAGTTAACTAAATACTGATAGACTAGTTAACTCAGTTAGGTGGCAGTTCACTCCCGTAACTGCCCGAGAGACTAGACTAGGTGGCACTTTACTCCTATAACTGCTAGTGTGTGTCCAGATCACTCTAGACCACCACTCTGGCGCATTGGATTCTTCTCCAATGTGCATTGGTTGAGTTATACAAAGCATATCATGTGAAAATTATCATTCATTCATTTGGTTAATGAGAATTCTTCCATTCTTTCTCTCCTACTTCTCTTTTCTCATATTTTCTCTGCAAATTGTGTATGTCATTTGCTAGCTAGATATATTATGTGCAGGTTCACCACATTTACACCTCAAACTACAGTGTTGAGGAGATCAATCAAGGAAAGAAGGAAACCAAAAAGGTATAGTCCACCTATTTTTTTTGCTAATTTTGCTTTATCCATTATTGACGATGATCCCAAAACTATTAACGAAGCAGTGAATTCAGAGGATAGTAAACTTTGGAAGAAGGCCATGGTTGAAGAGATTGATGCCTTGGATAATAATGTGGCATGGGATCTAGTTGAGTTTCCAATCGGAAGAAAGGCCATTGGAAGCAAGTGGGTGTTTAAGAAGAAGTTAAATGTAGAAGGCAAAGTGGAGAAATACAAAGCTCAATTAGTAGCAAAAGGTTATTCCTAGGTAGAGGGAATTGACTTTGGTGAAATGTTTTCTCATGTTTCCAAGTTAACCTCAATTGGATTCCTTTTATTTGTTATTGCTTCTTTTGATTTTGAAGTAGAACAGATGGATGTAAAGACAACATTCCTACATGGGGATCTGGAAGAAGAAATCTACATGAAGCAGCCGTAAGGTTTTGTAGTGAAGGGAAAGTAAGAGTTGGTTTGTAAGCTAAAGAAGTCATTATATGGTCTGAAGCAATCACCTAGGATGTGGTACCAAAAGTTTGACACATACATCCTTGGATTTGGATTTGTGAGAAGCAAGGATGATCACTGTGTATATTTCAAATAGGTTGGTAATTACTTCATTTATGTAGTGTTGTATGTCGATGACATGTTGTTGGTAGGAAATAACATGGATGTTATCAAGGAGGTGAAATCACAAATATCCTCCAAATTTGACATAAAGGATCTCAATGCTGCTAATTTCATTCTGGGATTGGAGATTAAAAGAGATCATGCAAACATGAAACTCAGGTTGAATCAAATAAAATATGTTGAGACAATATTGTAGAGGTTTAATATGTAGGAAAGTAAATTGGTCGAGGTTCTTGTTCTTGTAGTTATAAAGTTATCGTTATCTACAGATTAGTGTCCCAAGACACAGGAAGAGGAAGAGGACATGTACCATGTTCCATATGCTAGTGCCCTGGGAAGTTTGATGTATGCAATGGTTTGTACTAGACCATACATTGCACATGCAATGGGATTTTTTAGCAGGTATATGTAAAAACCAAGGAAGGAACATTGGACAACAATAAATAGGTTTTTTAGGTATTTGCGTGGCACTTCTAGATATGGATTGTGCTACCAAGGAAGACCATCATTGGAAAAAGTGTTGGACATACATGGGTTTGTTGATGCAGACTGGGCTGGAGATATGGATTGCAAAAGATCTACAATTGGGAATGTGTTTAACCTATTTGGAGGAGAAATCAGTTAGATGAGAAAAAGACATGCTATAGTGGCACTCTCATCTACAAAAGTTTAATACATGGCAGCCACTCATGCATGCGAGGAGGCAATGTGGTTACAAAGATTATGTTTAGGTATTGGGTTGGTACAACAAGTAGTAAGGTTAGATTGTGACAGTCAGAGTTCAATCTTCCTGGAAAATATCCCAACTTATCATTTAAAGACAAAGCATATTGATTTTTAGTATCACTTTGTGAGGGACATGGTTGAAGACAAGAAGGTGTTGATGGAGAAGGTTGACACTTTGAAGAATGTTGCAGATTCATCGACAAAGTTTATGTGCACAAAGAAGTTGTTAAGATCCGATCCTAACCCCTCTCCATGGGTCATTAGTTAGAAGGATATGTTTTCTATGTAATAAAGGCCGACATTAGTTAATAAGGCCTAATAAATAAATGAGAATAAGTGAATGTAAAAAGACCTAATAGAAGCTTTCGCTTCTAGAAAGATCTTCCTCTAGAAGTTTTCTTAGAAGGTAGAATTAGTATAAATAAGTGTAGGAGGCACGGGTGAAGTTTGTCTCGGATATTATTGTAATAGAGCTCTGCTCTGGTAGAGGTTTCCCCCTCAAAGAGGCAAGTGAACATTGTTATCATTAATAAAGGTGCTCTTTCTGGTTTTATTCTACTATTATCGTGATATTTTTCTAGATATATCATTGTTGTTCCACTATTGCTTGCTCAATATTTTTGTTCTGCATATTATATTATATCTGGAATATTGCAAGTGGTATCAGAGATCTTTCCAGGGCACAACTTGTGGGGTAATTCTTTTTCCATGGTAGAGACGTATTTCGACATATTTAAACTACAAAGATCTATCAATACGCACATAAATGCGCAGTCGGGGAGTCAATGCAGGAAATACAAGTGGTTTTTAAGCGCACATCTGTTGGCCACCCTTGTAACCCCTGTTGGTACCCCTTTGAGTGGTAGCGCATCAGAGAACACCTGTATACAAATCATACTAGGCGTATTAAATCCCTCCATAGAAAAACAGATCGACCGCATGATTTCTATAGTGTCAATGAGAACAATGCACGAGAAGATACTCTCTCGTACCTAGGTAGTCGGGTAGTACGGCTAAGGGTACGGTCTAGCCTCCTTAGTTGGTGCCTTGAGATATTGGGCCGAGTACTATTGTTGGACCCCGTACATATATTAGAGAGCTATAACATAGGGAAAACCCTTGCCTATAGAACCATTGAATCCCCTAACCCTTGGGATGGTAAAATCAACATAATTGACCAGATCTATTGCTGTGCAAGTGTGTCTACTGCATTCAGGTTGCAAAATTCCTACACATTTATTCCTATTAAGAATTTGACTATTGTGGCACTGCAGTATTATTCATCTCGGAGTATAACTCCGCAGGAGTAAGAAAAAAACCTATCCCATTACATTCATCTCTTCATTCTGATTGCAGTGGTACCCTTCACTTTTAAGCCCTTTTTCACAGTCCCACCCCTTTCCAAGACACCCTTATTTGACTCCTCTCCCATTGGATTCCTCTTTTTGCACTGATCACCCTAGTACCTATCAAATTTTGTGACACAGATTTCTCTCCCGACACCTCACCGGCTACCCAATCCTCCACCATGCCTACTACCTTCTCTCAGAGCCATGACGACTTAGAGTCTAGAACAACAACCCTAGAGGAAGACCTTAAATCCATCAAGGTATCCTAGCAATCCATCTCCCAACAACTGGAAGAGTTGTTGTAAAACCTCAAGGGTAAGCATGTTGAGTACATTCCAGCTGACCCACAGTCTTCCCAACAAAACCATACCCATTCATCCCACTCCCCTTGGGGGTCTACACACTCTTGGAACAAGGTGCCCAAAATTGACACGCATAAATTTGATGGTTCGAACCTAAGTGGGTGGGTGTCTTAGATGGAACAATACTTTGTCCTCCATGATATTTAGGACGATGAGACCAAACTCCATGTTGGGGGTTCTATACCTAGATCAAGAACGATGGTAATGGTGGCAGTGGCATAAGAAGTGTTATCCTAGATTCCCCACTTGGATCATGTTCACTAAAGCAGTTTGTTCTTGTTTTGATCGTGAATCTCATTTTTTGGGCAAACTCACAAATCTATGCCAAACTTGATCAGTATCAGACTTCAACACAACATTTGAAAAATTGGCTATCAGAACTGAGGGCTTACCTGACGAATTTTATCTTGCATATTTTATCAGTGGCTTAAAGGTTGCCATCAAGGCTCATGTGAGTATGCATCGTCCTACTACCTGGTTGCATGCATGTCAATTAGCCATGGAAGTAGATACCATCCTTCAGGAACCATCATTGAAGGCTCCATTTGCCAATTGTCCTTGCCCAGGGGCCACCCCGGCTCTAACACTAACCTTGAAGATCCAAAATGTCTCTCGAGTCGAAATGGCAGAACGATGCAAGCAAGGACTTTGCTACTATTGTGATGAAAAGTATGCACCAGGGCATAAATGTAGGGAACATAAATTCTTCAATATTGATGCATTAACTTCCTCTCCCTATGAAGACATCCCATCATATGAAGGTCCAGACCCAGAGGAGGATTTGTCCAGTGATCATGCTGAAGATCCTGTTGTCAATCCTACGGCATCACTGGAGCCGGTCTTTTCACTTCATGCACTTTTAGGTATCTCAGCTTCGCAAACATTAAGTATCAAGGGCTACATCAAACATAGGCCAGTTGTGGTATTGATTTCTAGTATTAGCACCCATAATTTTATTCATCGCAGGCTCGCTGATGAGCTCCATTGCTTTGTACGCCCTTTTTCTAATTTCCAGATTCTCATTGCTAATGGGGGAACTATGAAGTGTGGGGGGCACTTTGAAAATGTCAAACTCCAAATGGGTGATTATCATTTGAAAACCCACATGTTCTCTATTTCCATGGGTGGTTGTGATATTGTATTGGGGGTGTAATGGCTTCCCACTTTGGTACCAATCACAATGGATTATCAAGAATTATATATGAGCTTTCACCATGAGGCTCACTCCTATACCCTTTGAGGTCTCCAAGCGGGCTCTCCTGAAATCATCATCTCTCACAAGATGGAAAAATTGTTGAAGAAAGGCTACCATGGTGTAATTGCTCAATTTAATGCCATCTAGGTCAATGAACATGCCTCTCAGGTAGTTCTTCCTAGCCTGCAACTTATTTTGGACAAGTACCCATAGGTCTTTGAGGTACCCGCTGCCTTACCTCCTTCCCAAGGTGAGCATGATCATAGCATACCTCTCCTTTCGGGCAATCAAACCCCCAATTTAAGACCCTGTAGATATCCATTTGTTCAATAAAATGAAATCGAAAAGATGGTACAAGAATTACTCGAGGCAGGTGTAATTTTCCATAGTACAAGCCCATATTCTTCATCAGTAGTGATGGTCTTAAAGAAAGAAGGTACTTGGCGCATGTGTCCTGATTTTCGGGCCCTAAATAAACTGACCATCAAAGATAAGTTTCCCATTCTGGTCATTGATGATCTGTTGGATGAACTCCAAGGGGCTTGTGTCTTCACCAAATTGGACCTTCGATCCAACTATCACCAGATTAGGATGAAGGAGGCAGATATTCTGAAAACTGCTTTCAGAATTCATGAAGGGAATTATGAATTCTTGGTCATGCCTTTTGGCCTATGCAATGCTCCATCCACCTTCCAAATTCTTATGAATAAACTGTTGAAATCATACCTTCGACAGTTTGTCATGGTTTTCTTTGATGACATCCTCATTTATAGACGCACTTGGGATACCCACCTTCTTCATGTGGACAAAGTTCTCCACTTGCTAGAGGACAAACAATTGTTTGTAAAAACTATCAAATGTTCCTTTGGAGCCAGTGAAGTGAAATACTTGGGACACATTGTGAGTCACAACGACATAAAAGTGGACCCAAAAAAGATACAATCTATGCAGGAGTGGCCACGACCCACAACCTTAAATCACCTACGGGGTTTTCTCGGTATCACAGGCTATTACCAGAAATTTGTCCACCATTATGGAAAAATTGCTAAGCCCTTGACTGACCTTCTCAAGAAGAATGCATTTCATTGGGTAATTGAGGCAGAGCAAGCCTTCATTGAGTTAAAGTAAGCCATGTGCAATACCCCTGTCTTAGCAGTGCCCGACTTCAACAAAACTTTTGTGGTGGAATCAGATGCTTCAGGCACAGGTATAGGCGCAGTCCTCACCCAAGAGGGTCAACCTCTAGCCTTTACTAGCCAAGCATTGAGTGGCCACAACTTAGGTAGATCCACTTATGAAAAAGAAATGTTGGTCATTCTACATGCGATGCACACATGGAGGACCTACCTTTTGGGACATAATTTTTAGATCAAAACATATCACCATTGTTTGATGTATTTTTTGTAGCAGAGGTTATCCTCCCCTGAGCAAAACAAGTGGCTGACTAAAATGTTGGGTTATGACTATTAAATCATATATAAAAAATGCAAAGACAATATAGTGGTTGATGCTTTGTCACGATAGCATGAGAAGGATGGCTCCATCTTTGCCTTATCCTCACCAGTCCATGATTGGATTGAGGATGTACGTCAGGAGTGGCTCACACACCCGACTATCTCGAGGATAATTCAGTGTCTTCAGGAGGACCCTAATCCTCTCATTGGATACACCTGGCAGGATAATACTCTTCGATATAAGGATCACCTAGTTATATCACCCTCTTCAACATTTAAGCTACAACTCTTAACATAGTTGCACTCATCAGCCATTGCAGGTCACTCGGGCTTCCAAAAGACATATGCTCGTATCCGTCGTTCTTTTTTCTGGGAAGGCATGAATAAGGATATACTTCAATTTTTCACTGAATGTGAGGTGTGCCAATGTAATAAAGGTGAAACTGTCAAGCCACCATGCATTTTACAACCCCTACCCATTCCAACTTCAATGTGGAAAGACATCTCCATGGATTTTAAAGTGGGCCTTCCTAAAGTTGGGAACAAATCGGTCATCATGGTGGTGGTTGATTGCCTATTCAAGTATGCTTTTTTTTTTCTTTACCTCTCCCTTTCACAGCGACAGTCGTTGCACAAGTTTTCCATGATCATATTTTCAAGTTACATGGCATGCCAACCTCTATTGTATCTGACCATGACCCCACTTTCACTAGCACCTTTTGGCAAGAGCTGTTTAAATTGCAGGGCACCCAATTAAACATGAGCACAACCTATCACCCCCAGTAAAGTTGGTCAACAAATGTTTAGAAGCCCTCTTACGGTGTTTTTCTTTAAACAAACAACACCAGTGGCTGCAATGGCTTCCCTTGGCAAAATGGTGGTACAATACTTCCTATCACATGACCACTAAAATGACCCCATATGAAGTAGTGTATGGCCAATAGCCTCTGGCAGTCACTACCTATCTTCCAGGCACATCTAAGGTTCAATATATTGATACCCTGTTGCAAGGTTGCACAACCACCACAATAGCTCTAAAGTATAACCTCCACATGGCCCAAAATCGCATGAAGCAACAGGTTGGCCAACATCGTTCCGAAAGGATTTTTCAAGAAGGGGATCAGGTGTTTCTCTGGCTCCAACCTTACAAGAAAACATCTCTCAAAGCTCAAGGACATTGTTGTCGCAAGAGTTGACTCTAGGCTGTAATAGAGTCAAGCCTTAGCACATTTTAAAAAGAAAAAGTTATTTATTGTTCAGAACTTGACTTGGGTTGCAGCAAGCCAAACCCTGAAAATTTATCTCGAGTGCACTTCTGACCTAATTCATTTAGAGACAGTTCTCTAAACAGCCAAAGTCTCTTTACTCAGGAATATTCAATGATTACAGTAAGAAGGCCAGATTTCTTATTAGAAAAGATGTTTAATCAGGTTTGGGAGTTGATTAAGGAAAATAGTCCATTGGGCATGGAGTTAAGTGAAAACCACAGAAAGGAGATCGCAACAGGGATCACATTACTTGCAGAAAATGAGGCAAAGTAAGTCTTTCTTTCAACTATAAATGATCATGATTTAATAGCAGAAAAAGAAAAGGAAAGGGCCACCACAGTGAAAGCAT
>SNQJ01S0031476.1:7169-17190 GCA_010110895.2 Picea sitchensis | reverse complement strand
GTGCCTCTAACAATGAACCATAACATACATGTACCAAGTACCAAGAATATGTGTCAAGAATGTATCAATATCACCTCAACCATTTGAAACCATGTACCATGTACCACAAGGGTTCCAAGACATGCCTTAATCATGTGCCATACCATCCATGAAACAAGCCTCAAACAAACACATGTAAAACATACCTTTACTCATGAAGAGGACCTAGTGCATATCATCTCAAACCAACAAACCTTCCTCAACTTTAGAATCAACAAGATGGCACCTTCTTCAAGCCTTTTCAAAAGCATCTGATACGTGCTCCACTGTGACCCACGAATGTCCGCTACTTTCTCCACCATGACTTGCAGATGTCCATTGCTTTCTCCACTGTGACCCGTGGATATTCGCTACTTTCTCCACTGTGACTTGTGGATGTCCGCTACTTTGTCCATTGTGACCCGCAGATGTCCTATACTTTGTCCACTATGAAGCATATATAACTTTAGAAACTAGGGTTACTTATGTTTGTTGCAACTCTGAGGCTTTCACCTTCGACCTTCCTTTGCTACCTCAGAAAAATGGCATAAAAAACTAGCCAAAAGATCACAATACTAGACCATAACATTCACAAGATAGATATTCAATTATAAGTGTGTGTGTGTGTATGTGAATGACTCATTGAGGGCTATTTATACTTTTTCTAGGTAACCTCGTCCCTTAAACTTAGGGCTTCTAGAGATTTCTTGTTACAACCACTTTACCCTTTCATTCATTGACTTGTTACCAACTAGGGTTTCTTGACCATTCTTCGGGGCTTCCAACTTCACAAGGCCATATCTCCCTAATCATTAGGAACCATGTGGCATCCCACACATCACCGGAAATGGCATGAAAAGGAATATCCATCTATGAGTGTCTTACCTGTAATTTCACTTCCCTTCATGTCCATATTTCTCAACCAACTTTGGGTCCCATAACCACACCTCCAAGGATACATGTAGACTACATCAAATGTACCCAACTAACTCATCATTGATCTCGATCATACAAATGTCCAACAATCTTATCCACATATCTAGACCTCTCCAAGGGTTGACATAAATCTCTAAGGGTTGACATCAATGACAACCAACTATCTAACAGAGGGGATGTGTACTTGGATTTTTCAAGCACACATGCAAATCATGAGGTATGGTTGGTTGACTTAGGTGCATCCTTTCATATGCCTCTTCATAGGGATTAGTTTTGCAAATATGAAAGATATGATGGGGTGATGCTTTTCTGGGAGATGACTCGATGACCAAAATTCGAGGATGAGGAAAATTCAAGTTGAAGCTCATGGATGGTAGGATTATAACACTCCCTAGTGTTTTTCACATCCTAAGACTGGCAAAGAGTTTTATTGTTGTAAGCAATATGGACGATGCAAGTGTAAAAACAATTTTTGAAAAGGAAACACACATGATGGTTCAAGGGGAAATGGTGTTGTTGAAGGGAGTTCGGATTGGAACTCTGTATAAGCTGTTGGGAAGCACTATTAGTGAAGGGTGCAATTGTTCCATTGTTCTCGAGATTGGAGCTGAAGAAGGAAAAACTCCTACAATCTCTAGAGAAAAGACTATGTTGTGGCATATAAGAGAGAAGGGCCTTCGAGTACTACACAGTAAAGGTATGGTTGAAGGTATGTCCAATTTCTCTCTAGATTTTGATTTTTGTGAACACTACTTATATGGGAAGCATAATCATGTAATATTCTCCTATGGTGCTACGAGGGCAGAAGGAATATTACAGTCGGTGCACAATGATTTCTTTGGACATGTGTCAGTTTTATCACTAGGTAAATCTATGTACTATGTTTCATCTATAGATGACTTCTCAAGGAATATATGGATTTATTTCTTCGGGAAAAAATTTGAAGTCTGACAAATTTAAAGAGTTTAAGGATGTTGTGGAGAATCAGACAAAGAAGAGAATTAAGGTGTTGAGGATGAATAATGGTGGAGAATTCTATGAAAATGAATTCGAAGGATTCTGTAAGAAGTGTGGTATAGCAAGGAAGAAGAGTACTCCATACACACCTCAAAGGAATGGATTTGCAGAAAGGATGAACAAGACGCTGATGGAAAAAGCAAGGAGCATGCTTAGTGGTGTCGAGTTAGGACAAGAATTATGGCCAGAGGCAGTGGGTACTGCATGCTACCTAGTCAATCGATCACCCTTATCAACGTTGGATGAAAGGACTCCACACGAGGTATAGATTGGTAAGAAACCCTCTCTTACATATCTCAGGGTATTTGGTTGTGATGCCTATGTACATGTTCTGAAGGAAAATATAAGTAAGCTAGATAAAAAAAGTTGAAAAGTGTTTCTTTATTGGCTATAAAGATGGTTTGAAAGGTTATAATCGTTGGAACCTAGAAACCAAGAAGCTAGTGTAAAGTCGAGATGTGGTATTTAGAGAAATCAAATATATTGCAAAAAATAATTTGTACCAAGGGAGGAAGAACTAGAGAAAATAGAGTTTGAATTGAAGGATAATAAATTAGACTCTACAAAAGTACATGAATAGGAAGAAGAAGAGCCTCATACTCAAGTATTGAGGAGATTAGTTTGGGAAAGAAGGCAACCAAAAAGGTATACTCCACATGATTTCCATTCAAATTTTGATTTTTTTATGATTGATGATGATCCTAGAATTGTTAGGGAGGTAGTGGATTCAGATGATAGCAAACTGTGGAAGAAGACCAGGGTGGAAGAAATGACAACCTTGGACAAGAATGAGGCTTGGGATGTAGTGGAGTTTTCAAATGGAAGAAATCCCATTGAAAACAAATGGGTGTTTAAGAATAAGTTGAATGCAGAAGGCAAAGTGGAAAAATACAAAGCTCGATTAGTAGCAAAAGGTTATTCCCGGGTAGAGGGAATTGACTTTCATGAAAATTTTTCTTTTGTTTCCAAGTTAAATTCTATTATATTTATTTTATTTGTTGTTGTTACTTTTGATTTTGAAGTCGAACAAATGTGTGTGAAGACAACATTCCTACATGGGCACCTAGAAGAAAAAATCTACATGAAGCAACCAAAAGGATTTGTAGTGAAGTGAAAGAAAGAGCCGATATGTAGGATGAAAAAGTCCTTGTATGGGTTAAAGAAATCACCAAGGATGTGGTATAAAAATTTTGATACGCCGATCACTGTGTGTATTTCAAATTAGTCGGTGATCGTCTTATTTACTTGGTCTTGTATGTGGATGATATGTTGTTGATAGGAAACAACAAGGGAATTATACATGATGTGATGAATCAATTTGTCCTCCAATTTGTCCTCCTATAAAATGAAGAAGATTATGATACATAACGTTAAATTTGATTAAGATCCAGTAACATTGGAATACCTTAAATTTATTTCAAAGATTGTCCTTCAAGATAATCATAAGACAATACAAAAGGTGCAAAAAGAATTTGAGAGGGTTATTGTAGATAAAAATGAAGAAACTTCTCGCTTAAAAGATTGCAGTCAAAAACTACTTGTACAGATCAAGAAGTCAAAGGATAAAAAACAATGTGTTCAGAAGTTGGAACAAGAGAATCAAGAACTCAAGAACTCAAGAAAAAATTACCAGAAAAAGGTGAAAAGGGTTCACGCTTAAAATATCATAATCAAAACCTACTTACGCAAGTCAAGAAGCTTAAAAATGATAAGAAGTAAGTAGAAAAGAAGTTAGAACAACTTATTGAGAAGGAAGCATCGAACTCTTCAGATGTAGAAGTCCAAATTGTGGAAAAAGGAACAAATATGGATCCAATCCACATCACAATTCAAGAAGGTGCAAAGTCAATTCAAGAAAAGACTTTCTCAGACGTTGAAGAATAAACAATGGGAATCCTAAGTATACTTACTAATAAAAATTCAGCGATCAACAAGGCAACACCAAGGCATGAAGAAGAAATAATATCAAAAGTAAACCAAGAAAATGCTACAAGTACAGTAAGAGAAAATCATGTTACAAGAACTCCTTATCGACATCCAAATCATAAGAGCGGATATCTTAACCAATCAGAGTATCGATATCGCTCAAGATGGAAACAACTTACTTATCTTTTGAGAAATATTGATACCAACGTAATTAAGTCTCATGATAACAATTCATCATGGAAGCACAACGTTACTCAAATGATTCAATTGGGATGGTCCATTCCTTTTACGATTTGATAATTTTGCTGAACACTTAGAGGTTCATATCATCTCGTAACATCAACTATGACAACTCCAAGAATAGAGAATGATGCAAAGACATTATAAGCCAAAGAAAAAGACGTGAGGCCCTTCCATAAATATGCTTTGAGGACAAAACATTTTAAAAGGGGAAGGAAATGTAACAAATATAAATATAAATATCATTAAATACTAATTAATAAGTAAAGATTAGTATAATGAAATGACGCGACTCTTAAAGAAAGGGAACTTCCACCTAGGTATATATCCAGGGCCCTCATTGTAATCATTCATCACATTCATATTTTATCAATTATACCTATCCTTATGGATCTCTCTATTTTATCCTACTTAAATTGGATTATTTTATAGTTATCAAACAATTTTATTTGTAATAATACCTCATCTGTGTCGTGCACCATATCATCTGATGTGAGTGAGCTAAGCATAAAGTAGGAGGCATATGTGGGAAACTGTCCGTGGAGAATCTTGAATGTTATCATTGGAACTGTCATCTATGATGTGGATCATGGGAGACACAATCTCCTCTAATTACCCACATATGTGAGGGAGTAAAAATTCCCATGATTGTCTCAAACTTGTTGAGTTTCAAGCTACTATTGTAGTTGTTTGGCAGATTGATGCCATGCTATGAGTAGTGACTCCACCTAGTTGAACAACTATGGTTTCTATATCCTTAGATCATCAAACACTATTTAGGAAAGGTGGCATGTTTACTTGTCAGTCTTGATGGTGAAGTCCTCAAGAATCCCCACAAGGGGTTATACTTGAAGAGATTCTACCTTTGGGGTTGTAACCATCATTCACTTTGATATGTATATACCTTAAGTTTTGTTTGCTTGATTTTTTGCATTACGTTTGACTTGACATGTTATGTATTGCTTCCATCTCTTTTCAAATGGTTCCTCAACCTCCTTGTGACATCGACATCACTGATGGCACACGTCACTAAACTCAAAATATTGCCTCAACAACATGAGCCATTTTTTCTCCTTCACATACAATACTCCATTCTAGTGGTGTTTGCATTGGACCTACCACTACTAACCAAGTTGAATATGATGTTGTGATTGCCTTAGTTGTTGATGCCCTTCAATCTAACATTTGCCACCTTTGTGTTCATCTTGATTCCTGAATTCTCATCGCACAGTTGATAAATTGCTATAGGTTTTGTGATATTTTATTCTTTAGAAAGTATCTACGAGTTAGGATTTTGGTTAGAGAGTTTGATTTCATTACATTCATTCATGTTCCCAAGAGTTACAATAATTTTGTAGATAACTTTGAAAATCAAATTCTAGATTGACATTCATCACATTCATAAGTATAAAAGTAAACATTACATGTAAATAAACGGAATCACGTAACCATACAACACATGTAAATATGAAATCATCACATCATGAATTTCACTCAAGTAAGGACCGGAGTCCAAAAATGGTGTGTGTGTGTGCCTACACACATGTATGTATGTTTTCTTATTGTTAAAAAAATTCAATGTTTACATCTGAAATCTCGCTCAATACAAACATGGCATACAAAAATAAAGCATCTAGCCCATTTATATAGTGCTCATCCTCACTATCATTCTTGTAAAATGGGGCATCCCAAGCCAAGCACCCTAAAATTCTAAAATTTTGGATACGACTTTCTTCGAATTTTGCTAAGAGTTTGAATTCTATTTTTGGGTTACTCTTTGATTTAAGTGATTTCATGCATTTCATATGGTCTAGTAGGGTACTTCAGCACCAAGGAAAATAAACAAATCCAAATCCTAAAAAAACATCAAGATGTTTAAACTGTTTTGACAAAATAAAAATAAAAAATGCATAAGCATCCATACCAAATCCACTTAACACTAAGAAAGGATAATTTCCCAACAATGACGAAACATGAAAACCAACGCGTTGAAAGATAAGTTTGGAAATAAAAAACACCGAATGAAGTCTAAAAGGTTCACCGAAACAAATTGAGAAGGGTGCCAAAAATGTATTTCTCATGTGGGTTGGGAGAGGTGTAAGTTCACTGAAACATAGAAGAAGTTCAAAGACCTAAGTGCATCGAAGCCATAAAGAATAATGCACCGAAACAAAGCAATGCGATCACTGAAACATGAAAATCAAATGCACCGAAAGACCTAAAGTATAAGCTACAAAAATATGAACAAAATGAGTTCGCTAGAATGTAAAAACAACTAAGTGTGCCATAGGAAAACTTTTGATTTTGTTGAAACACAAGATCAATTTCCCCAAAAACAAATCCCTAGGCACACCGTCACACTAAAAGAGGTTTTTCAGTTTTGTCGATACAACGACAAGGTTAAAATGTTGAAAAACATTTCCCATTTCAACGAATAGGAGATTCGATTTCATCTAGTAGGGAAGAAAGAGTGAGCTCCGAGAGATGGAGTCAGGTTAGCGCCAAACAATACGAACAAACAATACAAGTTCATCGAAATGTATAGGATGAGTCAAAAACCCATGGAAACATGAAAATTTCAATTGGCCGAGGACATTTTGCATGTGTAAATAATCCGTTGGCAATCATTTGGTGGATGTACTATCCATTTGGCAATTATATCAAGTCACAATTTGGCCATTATTCAGCATGGGTAGAATTCGTTAGTTTAATTTGAAATCTAGCCAATTAAATCGACCATTTAAAGCGTGATTTAAAGTCGAACTTTTTTTTTTGGTTTAAGAAATTTTATTTGTTGTTCCTCTTGGTGGGGAATTATAATTCAAAGAACCAAGATCATCCACAAAGTGTTCAGAACTGGAAGCATCGATTGCATGTGAATTGGGAGCATCTTAGCACTAAGGGTGATTGAGAATGATTAATTTATGTCGCGGTTCTCTATAGTTTATCATTTCAGCGAAGAGTATTCTGGCAGCTAATTCCTGGGATAATCTATTCAGCGAAGAGTTTGTTGAGAAGCTGGGAGCAATTATTGTAAAACTTCACAAGAAAAGGGCCGAATGCAAAAGCCAGATGGAAAAGCAATCTGTCCCATAGGCTATTTTTAGCCTCGTGGACGTTAAAAATACTTTCTTTCTTTCTTTCTTTCTAAGACTGGTAAGTGCCTAAACTTGAATTTGAACCTCATACAAATGCATAAATACGTATTTTATCCAATGAGGAATAATATCTATGATGTTGTTTGCGAATTATGGAGTAAATCTTTGTCAGTAAAATTGTATTCCCGCTAAGCAGTTTTTTTAAAGAATTGGTTAATGTAATTCTACCAAAGAATTCCTTATGGCTTCAAATTTGTTAATGCAAGAAAGAGAAGATGCCACTCAGAAGGACCCCAATAAATGTACTAGGGTAGCAATCTCCTATGCTACCATTGACAAGGATATATCCAATGAAAGTGAAATAGAGAAAATGGGAAAAAAAGTTGAATTCTTGAGGAACCAGGTGAGTTATTTTAAAGGATCTCCAAATGTTATACTGAAATTCATAGAATATATCCAAGAAGAAGATGATAGACATGCATAGGTAAGAATGATTTTCATTGCTAAAGTTGCAGAGCTTCAAGAAGAAACTTTGCAACTATTAGTAGTGCATCAAGAGATAATGAAGTAGTGCATTATCTCTAATCACTAGGAGATATTGTGGCCACCACAGGGAAAATGTTTAATTGGGGAGGCATTTTGTCTAATCAATTGAATGTTATGATTGAACGAGTGCATCAAACCAAGAAAACACTTGATATGGTTCCTACATTTTATATGGCATCTTGTTTGTTGGATGCTATATGTTCTACAAACTTGTTTCCAGGATTAAAGCTCAGTTGGCACAATTTATAAACCCCAATTCATGTATACTTACAAATCTTATGGGAGCACAATTATAAGAAGAGATACTCTAAAATTTGTCACCATTTTCTGGCACAACTTTATGCTATCATCTTCCCCAACAAATTTCCTAGACCGACCACTGATGCTAAGAATCTGATTAATTGTATTGGCAACTGCTACATCCAAGAATATTACACCTACATAAGGATTTTTGGTGTAATGGTAACACCTCACATATTTCCAAAGTATGTACTAGATCAGTTGGTCATCGAGGAGGTCACTTATCAGATAATGTATCAAGGGTTCAACGCTTCACTGTTGAAAGAGGAGGTAGGCCATTGTCAAAATAAATCAGAAAAGGAAAATGATTGATTTAGACAGTGCAATTGTTTGCATTGCAGAAGAACCTTTACTAGATACCAAAAGAGAAAAGCTCAGTGAGCTCTTATCTACCAGGGTGGAAATCTCCTATGCTACCATTGACAAGGATAAATCTAATGAAAGTGAAATAGAGAAAATGAGAAAAAAACTTGAATTCTTGAGGAATCAGGTGAGTTATTATAAAGGATCTCCTAATGTTATACTCAAATTCATAGAATATATCCAAGAAGAATATGATAGACATGCATAGGTAAGAATGTTTTTCATCGCTAAAGTTGCAGAGCTTCAAGACGAAACTCTGCAACTATTAGTAGCATGAGAAGCAGGCTAAAATGTAGGACCAGGTTGATTATATCATGGAAATTTAGAAAGCTCACAGTGAAGGAGAGCATGGTATCAAGATGTTAACGAAGAAGGAATCACTAGGATACAAAAGTTGTTGCAATATTGGAAAGAATTATCGACAATGTCAAAGGATCGGGTAGAATAAGAATAGATGATATGCACATAATTGTGACACTATATAAATGCAACTATGATTGACAAGAAGCTACTCAATTTCGACCAACTAGAATATTTTTGGTTGATTCATAAAGTTGTATTAGACTTCAGAAAGGTGGAAGAAAGGCATGAAGCTGAAATAAAAGGAATAAAATCAATAGATTGCGACCACATTCAAAAGTTCCTAGTCAAAGAAATCGAAACATACACCAAATTGGAATCTATGATTACAGAAATATAGAAACATTTTCAGTGATTCAAGCAGGAGAAGGAGAGTCTCAGTTTTTCCACGGGCTAGCACGTATTTCCTCATCAACGATTATGTAAGGAAAGATTCGAACAATGGGATAGTTATGATGTTGAACATGCAATGATCAAAACTCCTAGTTCTAATGCTAAGATACCTGGGCATGCAATGATAAAAATGTGAGAGAAGGAAGTTACCAAAACTCCTCGACATGCAACGACCAAAACTATCACACAACCTAAGATTTAGAAACATGCATGCTATTTTTAAATTGTCATTTAGACTATAAATTAAGGACTTAAATTGTTGAAGTGAAGAGGGACTTTTGACTCTAAGGCAAATTTTTGAAAGTTATAGCTGAGAATTATTTCAGGGAAAATATTGATAAAATTTGATTGGAGCAGAGGCATTTTGTTTGGTTTGCTGAGTAATTTCTACGCTTTTATTCTTGTTTATGAGCATGGTAATTACCCTCTTTTCTTCCCTCAAACTTGCCATCATTATCGTTCTCTAATTGAACAACCTAATCATTTGTTACCTATTATTAGCCATTTTTACCTCATTTACTATTCCTGAATAGCAAGATTTTTGGGGTTGAATTTCTGTGTTAAATAAATTATTTTTAGTAGGAAGAGAATGAGAATGCATGATCTATGTGTTTGGGTTGCTAACTTATTCGGTTGTAGGATTCGGGAATAAATTGTACATTTTGTATTTGTTAGGTGCTCGAGAGTTTTTGATCAACATTGAGATTAATTGCTATATTTACCAGTGTTGCAGCATTTCTCGTCAACAACAATATTGTAACACCCTGTTTCCCCCAGATTGTAAATATAACTGAACTGGCCAAGGACTATGGCAAAACTCATAA
>SNQJ01S0031475.1:18886-53628 GCA_010110895.2 Picea sitchensis | reverse complement strand
TGCGTGGCAGGCGATGAGTGGGTGATGAAAAGAAGGGGAGGCCACGCGAGCCAGAGAGGAGGGATGGATAAGTGACATATGGCAACAGGGGAAAGGCGGGTAGAAGGAAAGTGAAGTGACGGGAGGAGGACCCACACTGGTTAAGCACCGGGCAGTTGAGAGGAGCGGGGCTGCACGAGCGCCATTGATTAGGGTGCTGCTATCATGGCCGTTGGAAGCTGTACCCACAATTCCGGACCCCCCCCCTCGACTTAAAGGTAGAAAGGCGGGGGGGGGTCCGGAATGGTCTTCATCGTCGTTGATCCGGGCGCGCTCATCTGGACCATCGGAGAGATGCGTCCCCGATTCCGGACCCCCCCCTCTTGCTTAAAGGTCGAAAGGCAAGGAGGGCCCGAAATTTGCTGGGCGTCGTTGATTAGGGCGCGCTCATCTGGACCGTTCGGTCTTGCTTGTTGTTTACCACGGGCGCGTTGTCGCCCAAAACTTTGGACAAGTGGGTTTTAACCCATTCGTTTGCTATCTGACCCCCTTAGCGAGAAATATCGCTAACACTCTCCCTTAATACTTATAACATCTACCTTTTCATGTCATCACCCCACAATATTGTCCAAGCCTCCAGGTGTTTCTAGATCCTTGTATATGGGTTCATCATGCCTTACTGAGTCTGCAAATATTGGTAAACGTTTGTCCATCCTGCCCATATCATTGTCTGTCTCAGGTCCTGAAAATGTTCTCGATGCTCGATGGTGGGGTGCTAATCCCACGCATCATCCCAAAAGAGGGCTGATCACCCATTCTGGGCCTCCCAAAAAAATTGATGTTGAACCATGCCTAAATGTTTTCATGCATTGTTCCATATCAAGGACCCTACATTATCTCCCTTAGCTCGTATCATCTCCTCCTGGGGGATCTTTGGGGAATATTTGTTTTTCCATATCTTTTCCCACAAAGAAGTATGATTTTTAACCCACCTCCACCATAGTTTGGCTACTAGTGCTTGGTCGATTGCTTGTGGCTCTCTAATTCCCATATCACCCCTATTCTCGGGCTTACATATATTCTTCCACTCCACCAGAGCCCATTTTTTTTTTATTTCGCCGCCCCTCCCTAGAGGAATGAGCATTGCAGATTCTTGATTTTCTTCATAATTTTTTTGGCTGCAGATAACACTAAAAAAAGATACATTGGCATGGAAATAAGGACCTATTTAATTGATTGGATCCTCCCTCGAAGAGATAGAAAGTGGTGATTCCAACTAGATAATTTGGCTTATGTTTTGGAAAGGAGATCTTCCTAGGATGCATTGCATAGATCTTTGGCTATGGAAGGGGGGGGAAGGTATTTGGAGGGAGGGGATGCCTGCCGAAAGCCTAGGTATTTGGATTGATTGGGGAATGTTGAAGAAAAAAAATTGATATTTATCTAGGTTGATTAGGGTCCCGAAGAATGATAAAATTTTAAAGTCCAGGGCTTCTCTTATAGTCGATTGTCTTATTAGGGAGGTGTCATCTATGAATTGTAAATGCGAGAGAGCCTCATCCACTGAGTGTAGGGATATACCATGAATTGATCCAACCTTTTTTTCTTTGGGATATACGTATGCCAAGGCCCTTTGCTAGGATAATATAAAGAAACAGGGAGAGGGGGTCACCTTGTTCAAGGCCTTGAGAGGGGTTGAAATTTCTGGAAGGGGTTCCATTCACTAAGATGGAGAAAAAGGTTGAGGAAACCAGGTTTAAGATCCACTGTACCCAATCCTTCCTAAAGCCAAAATCTACCAACATCTTTCTGAGAAATTCCCAGTTCATATGAACATAGGCTTTGGACATGTCTAACTTAATCATCGTCCCTTTTTTCCTCATAGAATTAAGGGAGTGGATGGTCTCATGAGCCACCACTATACCATCCAAAATTTTCTTTCCCTCCACAAAACCCCCTTGTTCTTGTGAGATAATGATGGATAGGATGGGCTTAAGTCTAGAGTCTATTAACTTAGACACAATCTTATAAATGACATAACATAGGCAAATAGGCCAGAACTTATTTGCAGTGTTGGCTTCCTTGACCTTGGGGATTAAGGTGATGAAAGTGGCTTTGAAGGCATGTAGGATGGATCTGTACATGTGAGACTCTTCAACCACTTCCAAAATATTTCTCCCCAAGATCGACTAGCTTGCCTAAAACAAATCAATGGTGAATTCACCTAGTCTCGGGGATTTCCCTGGGGCCAAGTCCTTAAATATTGCTTCCACTTCCTCCACAAACAATGGTAACATTAGAATTTGATTCTATTATGGGGAGACCAAATTGGCGATAAAACCTGTGATCCTTCGGATGGCTTCCTCATGATTGTTTGGATCTGTCAGTAGTTTCCTAAAGTAGTTTGACAGTTCAACCTCAATGTCCTCCTAAGTTTCCTTGATTTCTCCCCCCACCAATCTGAGGGATGCAATCTTGTTTCTACTTCTTTGTTGCAAAAGTGATTTGTGGAAAAAATTGATATTCTTGTCCCCCTCTTTGAGTAATCTGATTTAGGACTTTTGTTTCTACAACATTTCCTCTTGTTTGTCCCTTCTGATCAGTTCCAGTTTTATTTCTTCATCCTTGGTTTTTGTAGCTTGGATCTCCACCATCTTTGATTTCATTATCATTTTTCCCTCAAAGATATTTTTGAAGAACTCCTTGTTCCATATCTTAATTTAGTGGCGTGCATGTCTGAGCCTTTTCTGGAACTGATACATATTTGTTCCATATAAATTATTTTTCTCCCTCCACCAAATTTCTAGGTTCTATTTGAAGTCAGGGTGTTCTAAAAAAACAATTTCAAAGCGGAAGGGTTTGGGTTCCTCTTTTAAGATCCATTGTCATTCTAACACAATAGGCTAGTGATCTGATCCAAAGTATGGAAGGGCATCCTTAGAGAGATCCTGCATTGAATGGAAAAAGGTTTCAATGACTAAGAACCCGTCTAGCCACACTACAATCCTTTTGTCAGTACCTCTTTTGTTGTTCCAAGTGAACAAACCACTCCTTGTGGGAGTATCTATTAATCTAAGGTTCTTTGTTAATGTCCCAAAGGATTCATTCTCATGGTCCAGTGTTCTATATCCACCCTTGTTTTCTAATAGATATTTAATCATGTTAAAATACCCTCCCACAATATAGGGTTTTTGTTGCATAGTAGTACCTAAGAAATTTAACTCCTCTAATAAATCCCTCTTTTGACCTGGAGCTTGATGTACACATGCATATGAAGCATAACCCGACTCATTCATAGATGTTACTATGAATTTTACCATTAGGATCCACTGGTGTGCTGAGTGAACCTAAACGTCCAGAGAGTCTTGATCCCACAGGCTGGCTAATCCTGATGAGGCCCCTTCAGCGGAAATTGCTACTACTTCACATCCTTTCCACAGTTTTTGAGCTATCCTTCTCATTGTTCCCAAGTCACATTTTGTTTCTTGTAACATAACTAAATCTACTTTCTCTTGGCTGATCCTCTTTCATAAAAATTTTAGATGGTGAATTAAGTCCTCTCACATTCCATGATACAATATTAATATTTGACATTTTGGTTGGGAGGGGAAATAATTGTCCTGAAGGCCTACCACGTGGCATGAATCTACCAGTAGGGACCCTATTTCATTTATTTTCTATTTGTGAGGATTTCTTCCTCTCTTCCTTTCCTCTCATGGACTCTTTTTCATAGGTTTGAGGGGGTTGGTTTTGGTTCCTAGGTTTCTTGTGGTGGATGATGGGGACCCTTGGGCGGCTCCCACCCCTTTTTCCTTTTGACAGATCCCTTTGAAACTTACTAGTTTGTGGATGTGCATGTTGTTTACTATTTTTTCTCCATTTTCTACTCTTAGAGATGTCATATCCACCTCAAATTCCTCTAGATCCATTTCTCATTCCATTTCGGCTTTGACTTCCTCCTCCGAATCAGATTCTAGGTCCTGGGTATCGTTCATCTCTACTTCCCCTTCTTCCACTGCTCCTTTTCCAGATCTGAGGAGGTCTTCCTTTTTTTGGGTATTTCCTCCCCTATTTCAACAGTCTTCTTAGTGTATTCCTTCTGATCCTTTGATTTATCATCCTCCCTTGGTTAACTAGTATCCTCCTCCAAGGCTTGAAATCTGTTAGCAGTTTTCTGTTCTGGATTTGTTTCCGACTATTTAGTTTCCCTTATGCTTAACTTTATTTTGTTTGGGATTTTCGAGAAACCCTCCTAGTCATTTTCCTATTTTGATTTGTTTGACGAGTTTGTATCATTTTGGGGGCAGTCCCTGAAAAGGTTTCCATGAACGTGGCACTTTCTACATCTGAATGGGATATGCTCATAGTCTTGGTATGACACTATGATTGACTCTGGTAGGGCACTTGCTACATTCATGTATACACAAGTTCTAGCATAAGAGATGTACTTTCTAGTTTGGTGACTTATGATAATTTGATGAAAGATCCTAGTGTGTTCCCGATTCCCTCTAGGGTTTCGAGGTCCCAAAACTCCCTTGGGAGTGAGTACATTATGATCCACACTAGTGCTGCTGTGAAATTTTCTATCTCTAGTGAAAATATCTCTATGCAGTATCTCATTCAAAGGCTGGTTGAATTAAAGAAATATGGACCCTCTTCAAAGACTTTATCCCTATCCCTCATCTCTGAGAATATGATTGTAAAAAAACTCTTATATCCAATTTGTAGGATAATTTGACCCTTCACCTTCCAGTGAGAATTTATCCATATCTCCAGGGCCTTTTCCGAGGGACAAATCCTCATTAATTTCCCTATAAGCACATGGTATTTCATCCATTGGATGTAGTTCCCGATGCTCGACGATGTGACCTCGTATCTAGTGTTATAAAAAAATAGGATCGTAGAACAATAAAAGAAAACAAATGCGGAAATAAAACACAAAAGATGCACAATACAATAGAGACACATATATACGTGGTTCACCTAGTGTGGGTTATGTCCACCAGAGAAATTGCCAAGTCCTTCCTTTTTATTATCCAACAAAATGAAAACATACGACCTACAACACACTCACTGTAACTTCCTCTTCATTATATCAGAGTCTCCTCTCTCAGAATACAATATTTGTGATGATACACAAACACAATACAATTCCCTCATAAAAGAGGGTTGCCTTCTAGGGAAAAAAACCCTAACATAACTTATACCGTCCAAGCTACCACCTTATAATGAACGGTCCATATTTACTATGAAATTACAATATACATTTACAAGGCAAGTTTTCCTTCGGGGGATTCGCCCCCAAACCCCCGCCGAGCGCCTGTTCGCCCCCAGACCCCTCCGATTGTGGGGATGAGCTCCTCAAACCCTGCAGGGGGGGAAAACCCCTCCCTGCATGGAGGGGTGTATAGTATTCATGGGGTATAAACATGACTTAAAAAAAGACCTCTAAATCAAGAAGATAATCAGGCTCCACAACCAACATCTAAGGTTTTCACTTGCTTTCACTAGACAACCTTTTTGCAGATGCTTCCTCTCTTTGTCCTTGCTTGACCATTTTTGGTCTGATACCGTGGTTCAGTCTTTCCTTTGCTTCCCCCCCATTTATACATATTCCCCCTATGATTTCAGGATTCCCATTATGACATTCTTAAAGGAATTCTTAACTATAGCTAACATACCTTCCCCGGTTTCCAGGACTAGTGTTTGTTCTTCCATCCTTTTGTGAACCTATTGACACAAATATGTACCTTTCAAGCCCTCCTCCAAACCCCCCCTTGATAGAGAGCCTTGTACACTTACCGCAGATAGAACCCTAGGTGCTCACCCTACACCTTCCGCCTCCATCACTCTTCTTGGACCAATATAGAAATCATGTGTATTATATCTATTGATTTTAATTTTTATTAATATATACAAAATTAATTAAAAATAAAAATAATTATTAGTAAATATACTAATACTAATAATAATAATAATAATAATAAAATTTAAGTTTTTTAAATAATATATTATTTCATAATATGATAATAAATTTTATCATACTTGCTTGTGAATATATAATTATAAAAGAAATATATATTAAATTTATATTGGAATTTGATTTTACATTAATGTTTATTCTACTCCCAAGAATGAGTCTCGGCATAAGGTTAACCTTAATTTATAATCAATAAAACCTATTGTCAATACAATTTGGTATACTATCATGGAGTTGATTTAGAGTATGGAATTTTGCATAGTTTCCATGGACACATACATATTCGAAGTAGTTTCTACTCTTGCGTTGTTATACACAATACCCTTGAAAAATACATGCTAAGAAATTTAGATATCAAATAAAAAATTTAACTGGAAAAATTCTCATTAATAAATCTTATGCACATGTATTTGTTTGAAGCAATTTCCACTCCTACATTGTTATACACAATATCTCACTAGTCCCTAGAAAAGGAATCTACTTATCAAATAGAGATATTTGCTAGAAAATAATAGCTTAGGTTGATATATTGGTTAATGATAAAGGAAATCTTTCCAAAGAAGTTATTTTAGGCAATGTGGTACGAGTATTTCCCTATATATCACTACTTCCCTAGAAAAGGAATTTACTTATCAAATAGAGATATTTGCCAGAAAACAATAGCTTATGTTGGTATATTGGTTAACAATAAAGGGAATGTTACCAAATATTGTTCTGAGTTCTTTAGGCTGTGCAACGAGTGCACAACAGAACATTGGAGGTTCTGTAGCCAGTGCAAGGAGTGCGCATCTGAACTTTGTTGAGTCAGAGAAGAACGTGTCAGAAGGACACACCAGAGCAATCACAAAACTCAAGAGGAACCTCAAGGCTACTGAATACCTTAGAGGAGAAACTATGCAAAGGAAGAACAGAGAGACAAAGTTACTAAATACTCTGTAAGAAAGAGATCTGCATGGTGTGCATTGAGCAGGAGGTTGCTAGGAAGGCACAAAGTTTTCCTTTGAAAGAAAGTGGAAGGGCCGAGACCTTTTTAGAGTTCTGAGCTAGTTAAAAAAATTAGAAGAGATAGAGAAAAGAGAGAGTAGAGACAAAATTATTCCAAGTCCCAAAGCTCAGAAGAGATATCCTTAGTAGAAACGAAGACAAGACCCAAGATAGTCAGGTTTGTAGGAGGAAGTTCAAAGGCCAAAGTCTTTGAATACCTACAAAATCTTCCAAGTCGGAAGAAATAAAAAGCTCAGGAGGAGGAGCGACAACAACTGTCAAATCTGTTGTTGGAAGAAGTCTAGACCATTAGATCAATGTCTAGGAAAGTAAAGGAGAGAGTTGACAAGGAAACAGATCCTAGCAGTCAGATTTGAGTGAAAAGGATCAACAGTCATCCGATCCAGGTAAAATGCATGGGCCTTAACCCTTTGTGTGCACAGGAGAGTGAAATTGCCAAAGTCTCGAAGTCTTGAAGTGATTAGGGACCGTTCATTGTCGAGAGGAACATGTGGCGCAATATCTACAACTCCAGAGCGGAAGCACTTCGAGAGCCTGTAGACAAGGAGGGAGTGAAATCGTCGAAGGGTCAAAGTAGATCCTGGGCATTGGTCGCCAGGGGGTACGTGTCAACAGATATGAGTCTTTGGGTGAAAGAACTCCAAGAGGAACAAGTGTGCAGGAGTTTGAAACTCCTGAACCCCGAAGAGCCGAAGTGAATCTGGACCGTCAGATCTAGAGGGATGCATGGAAAAGATCTATGAACTTTGGGTGAAAGCACCCCGAAGAGTCGAAGTGAATATGGGCCTTCAAATCCATAGGGACACGTGGAGTAAATCCATTTTCTTCGGGTGAAAGAAATCTGGGAGGAATGCGTTCATAGGAGTTTGAAACTCCCAAAGACCAAAGAGATGAAGTGGATTGTGGCCATCAGATCCAAAAGGACATGCGTCGACATATTTTGAACTCTGGGTGAAAGCACTCTAGGAGAAAGCGAAGGAGGAGAGTTTGAAACTCCCAAAGCCTGAATAGCCGAAGTAGTTGGGGGTCATCGATATGTGGGATGCACGTGTCAATATATCGTGTACTCTGGGTGAAATCGCTCTAGGAGAAAGAGAGCATGGAGAATTTGAGACTTCTAAAGGCCGAAGTCCTAAAGTGGACTAGAGTCGTTTATTTGAGGTGGACGCTTGGCACTAGATCTAAGACTCTAGGTACAAAATACTCTAAAGGAAAGTGGAGGGTGAAAGCATCGAAGTCCCAAAGTAGATCTCGAACGTTGATCGAGAAGGGAGCCAAAGGCCATTGATCTGGTCTTGTTTGAAAGTGTTGAATTCCTGAAGTGGACTAGAGCCATTGATTTGAGGAGGATGCATTGCAGAAGATCTGTCATTTCGGAGAAAGTCACTCCAAGAGAAAAAGAAGTGGTTGAACAAGAACTCCTGAAGGTCAGAGAGCTAGAGTTCATCTGAGTCGTCCGTTTTCTAAGGACAGGGGTCAACATATATTCCACTTCAGAATATATCCACTTCAAAGAAAGTGAGGGAAGAGAGTTTGAAACTCCCAAATCTCGAATTGCCGAAAAAAATCATGACCTTTGATTTAAAAGGGACACGTGTCAATAGATCGTGAATATTTGGGAGAGCGTGCTCCAGAGAGAAGGAAGAAAGAGGACAGATCTCAACTGTCGATCAAGAGGCAATGCTTGAGATCACAAGATCAATGGTTGGGCTTAATTGCGAGGATAGAAAATGCTCAGACTTTAAAAATATTAGAGTGGGTTGCAATCGAAACCACGATATCACCAAAGAGACACATGGCGATTGGTAGTGAATTGCGGGGAGAAAAGTGGTGTGGTATCAAGACACTCTTGGCCACCTTGCAATCATGTGCTTATGTGAGGTCATGGAACAAGGGCACATGTGAAGGAAAGGAACTAGTGAGGGGAGCTAACATCTGTTATTTAATTCTTCAAAGGGGCCAGGACAAAGCCCGCGGGTTTGACAAGACCTGCACTTTGAAGGAAATGGGACCTATCTAAGTTAGTTTGGGTCTAGGAAAGGCTCGAAGAGTCGATATGACTTCTTTCTTTGAACGATCCTAGACCAGGACGTCACATAGAAACCAAAGGAGAGTAGGGGGGCCACATCAAGTGGTATCAGAGAAGAATTTTTGTTTGCAAACAACAAACAAAGGAGACAGAGGAGAAAGTCATTATTTTGTTTGCATACAACAGACAAAGGAGAGATGGTGAAAGGAGATAATTTGATAACATCAAATGGTATCAGAAGTTAAATTTCTTATGTAGACAACAGGTGAAAGAGAAGACAGAGTACTGATGCTCTGTGAATGATGGTTGCATGTGTGCAATAGAAAATTGAACAACTAGGTGAGTTGTAGGAGAAGCTGAAGATGCTCTTAGATGCAGAGTATGCAAAGACTTGTTAGGAGGGAAAGAAGAGGGTGAAAATGGCTATTGAAGGCCATGAACATGGCCAAGAAGAAGGATACCAGCAGAAAAGCAAGCCAGATATGGATCTGGAGCTCATAGAGATCAGAGCAAGAATGGAGCATCTGACATTGAAGATGCAACAAGAAGAAAAGGTACACTGGAGGTACGAATGGCCTCTGAACAGGAAGACAAAATGGCTTGTTCAGAAGTTGTTAGCCTGAAAGAAGAAACAGGTAGTAAGGAGGTGGCTAAGGCATGCTGAAAACCTCAGTGACATAGAAGAGGAGATGGTCTACATCTATGAACCATAAGTTCGAAGAACCCTCAGTGATGAGAAAGATATATCATCAGAGGATATCATAAATTGCCAGGTGGGTAGAGATGGACTTTGAAGTTGCCAGGTGGGCAATGGAGAGATATCAGTTGAAGATCTCATATACTTCTAGAGGGGAAGTGTTGAAAGTTCATATTGCCAGGTTGGCCATCCAATGAGATCAAGTGATCCCATTAACTTCCAGGAGAGCATAGGAGAAATACTAGATTTCCAGGGGAACAAAAGAATTAGAATGAGAATGTATGAAAGTATCAGGAGCTGAGAAGTGAGTTCATATCAACAAGGAGTGTTGATAGGTGAAGACTCATGTCCATTTGTAGACCATATGAATGAAGATGATGAGAAGTTAAATACTTCCATCATAGAGGAGGAGGATCAGAGGAGTGTTCTAATCATTGGAGGAATCAGATTATTCATGCCAACTATCCCAGCAGAGGCCAATGCACATATTGAAGATGCATCAGAAAAAGGACAGTCAACAGAGACTGTCATAAAGGAGGAAAGGTGATGCAACCCCCCTACCCTCCTGGGGTTCTGCGACCTCCCGATCACTGGATATTCTTATTCCTGAGTCATATAGAATCTTCAGGCTCCCTTTTGAACCCAAATAAATATTACACAGGCTCCCTTTTATCCCAAGGCATAAGTCCTTTGATACCCGCGACCTCTGTCTATGCGCTCAGGGCACTCTTCACTTTGCGGGCGCTAGATCTTTTTTACTAGCCCCTTATTTCATGTCCCTGGGCTATGACCCTATGAAATTATGTGATAACAGGCATGAGAAAGAGTGGTTTTAGACCAACCCACTTTTCTCCCCACAATTCACCTCCAGTTGCCACGTATCCCTTTGTTAAAACCATGGTTGAAATTGTGGCCCTCTCAAGGAAAATTAACATCCGAGCATGTCCTGGCCTCGCAATATTTCCCATCCATTGATCTCTCACTTTCATCAATGATCCATGATCAATGACTTCTATTGAATCCCCTTACTTTCCTTCTTCTTCCCCCTTCCACGCGTGATCCCATATCCCCATGATCTATCGACACGTAGCTCCCTTCCAATCAACGACTGTGGCTGATTTCGGCTTTCCGGCCTTCGGGAGTTTCAACTCTCAACCTTTTCTTTTTCCTATGTGACAATCATCCAGAGTAGAAGATCTATCGACACCTGTCCCCCTTAATCTATTACCATGATCTCCTTTGTGAGTCCGTCCTTCAGGACTTTCAATTCTCAAATTCTCGTTCCTTCTGAAGATATTTCTCCGAAATGGAAGATCATCCGCCATGCGTCCTCCTAAATTGATGACTCTGCACCCGCTTTGGGACTTTGGTCTCCTCAACCAGATCGACAGTCCTTTCACTCCCTCTTCAATTAACGATCAATATTTTCTCTAGGTCTTTGGACCTTTTCCTCTTCCACTTTCCTTTGAAGATCTAGATCTGATGCCATGTGTCCACCTTCACATCGGTGACTCTCGTCGTTTTCGGGACTTCGGACTTTGAGATTCTCAAATCTCAACAAACACAAACCTTCGGAGTGAATCCTTCCAAAGTTTCGGATCCTCTGACACTTGTCCTCCCTGATCCAATGGTTATCCAAAAGAATGAATCTATGTCCTCCATGTGTTCCCTCACAAATCAATGATCCATGTCTCTCCTTTAGGATTAACGACCCTGAATGCTTTGACGACGCTTCGAAAATTTCCGAAACTCAACTTTTCAAAAACCCAGAGTACGATCCTCCAAAGTTCACGATTTGGTGACACCTGTCCAACCCATATCAATAGCTATCGTCCGCTTTGACTATTCGGGCTTCAGTTATTTCAAACCCTTCTCTTTCGTATTCTCCTAGAGTCATTTCACCCAGAGTTCACGATCTTTTGCCACGTTCCCTTTCTGGATCTGACGAGTTCTCTTCGGGCCTTCGGCTCTCTAGCACTTCGACTCTTTGACTCTCCAATGCTTCGGGCTTCAGGATTCTCAAACTCCTATGCACTCATTTCTCCCAGAGTGCTTTCACTCGGAGACTCAGATCTGTTGAAAACTGTCCCCTCACAAATCGATGACCCTTGGCTCTTTGGATATTCAAGGTTTGGGTGTTTCAACATTCCATCCTCATCTTTCTCTTGATCTTACGATTTTTTGACATGTGTTCCTCTGAATCTGATGATTCAGATTCCCTCCGAATCTTCGGCTCTTCGGGCTTTAAACGTTTCAAACTTTTGTGCATTCATTCCTTCCTGAGCGTTTCCACCCAAAATTGATGGATTTCCACCACGTTTTCTCCACAATGAATTAATGTGATTTACTTCAGCCTTTGGGGCTTCGAAAGTTTGTCATGATCTGCAATTGAGTTTGCCCAAAGTGAAATCTCCCAAAATCTCATATCTTTTGACAAGCATCTCTCGACAACCGACGAAAAAGATTTATTTCAGCTGTTTCACCTCCTCCTTGTCCACAAACTTATGCAGCTGTGGATATCGTGCCACCTTTCCTCCTTGCCAATGGAAGGTCCCAAATTACTTTGGGACTTCCAGAATTTGAAAATTCCACCCTCCTATGCACACAAGGATTAAGTCTCGTGCACTCACCTCTGGATCCAACACTTGCTGGTCCTTTGCGCTCAGATCCAACTGATGGGATTTTTTCCTCTCCTCTATGCTCTCCTTTGTTCAATGGACGTAGATTGGATGATCCAGATCTCTTTTTCCAAAACTGATTTTATGGCTATCCTCGCTCCTCCTCGTGAGCTTTTGACTTTTTCCGACTTGGAAGGATTTTGTCAATGTTCAAAGGTTTCAAGCTTTGAACTTTCTCCTGCGAACCTGATTACTCTAGCTCTCACTTGCGCTATTGAAAATGATATATCTTCTGATCTTTAAGACTTAAATAAGTTTCTCACCCACGCACTTCTTGTGTTTCTGGGATTTCGTCAAACTTAGATTTGAAGGATTTCGTGAAAATAAATTCTTCTCACCCTCCTAGCATTCTCCTTCCTCGATGCACACCTTGCAAATATTCTCCTTACAGAGTGTTCAATAACATTGTCTCTTTACGAACTCAACAAATGTTTCTTCCTATGTACTCCTTGCACTTCTGCAGATGAAGGTTCAACGATATCTCTCCTAAGATTTCCTAAGGTTAACTCACCTCTGTTAGCGCACTCCTTGCGGACTATGTGCACTCCTTTCACTCGAAACTCAAAGAAGAGAAACAATTGAAACTCATTCAATACTTCACCAGTTCATACATTCAAAACATGAATGACATAAAAACATAATAATAACCACAAATACATAAACACACCATATGCATGAAAAAATGCTTTTCTATTATCTCTGTGTGTCTATACAAATGTTTACAAAAACTGGACTGCGACAGAGTCCCAGTTCTCTCAAGATCTCCTAATCTAACTCTCTCTCGAGTTATGCTTCTTCTATCAGACCTCTCTGGAGTTCTACTTATCCTATATGACCTCTCTACAAATATATCTCTCTCTCTCTTTACAAAATGAGGGCTCTACGAGCTTATCCTCTTCACCACCTTAGTGCCATTATTGTCTCAGTTAAGACACCATACTCCTATGGCTTCATTACATAAATGAAAAGTCCAGATCTGAATCAGACCAATACCTTCTTACAATCAACCATTTAAGGCAACTCTAGCCACTACATGTACAAAGGTATGGCTTGGAATTTATCATCCTTACACCAAAAATCCCTATAGGATCATATTTCGAATTTAAAATGGGAGGGTCAATGCCTCTCCTTCTCTAAAATGTGAGTTGATATGATGGAATGATGGTTCTTTGCTGATGTGGAGAGATTCTCTTGCATCAAAAGGGAGAATATACTAAAGTCTTTCCACCTATGGGAAGCAGAGGAGCATTCAACAGAGTTGTTGAAAATTTTCAGCCAAGAAGCTGAACAGGAGAAGACTGTAGAACTTGAGCCTGCAGCAGAAGAGGAAACAAACAACATAGATTTTTCTGAGATGTATGAAGAATTGGAAGCCCTAGAGAGAAGGGTGATAGTGAAGAGCAAGAACACCCAAAAGGTTAGATTGGAAACAGGTGGAGGAGCATACCTTCCTCGGGAAAAGCTGGAGCAAGCTGGAGATGTACCAATAGAGTAGCTGATAGAAGAAACCAATATGTCAGAAGAAATAGCTAGGAAGCAACTCAATGAGGAGACTACAGAATTGGAGTCTACAACAGAATGTCAAGATAATGCCATAGGATATAAAGACAACATGGGATATCAAGTAGGTCTACCCATTGATAAGGAGAAAATGTAGTAGGGTAGACTGCATAAGAAGAGCCAGCCAATAAACCACTTGGACAGGGTGATAAAGGAGATCATGAATATGATGTTAGAGTCATTAGAAGAAATTGGCAATATAAGGAAGCTGAACAGGGGAGAACCTGAAAAAACAACAGGGAGTAAGAGGCATCAACAACAACAACAACATAATAGAGGAGCAAGAGGACAACTCCAAGGAGAAGTTTGGAATCCAGGCCAATTTCAACAGAGATGGAGAGCTTATGAGCAGGAGCTCATGAATTTTTCATAGCAGTGGAGTATGATGCATGAGCATCCTTCCACACCAGTATATGTTCCAGCAAGCCAACAAATAGGCACACATTGGAGAAAGGGAGAGGCACCGACCCTCCCATTTTTAAATTTGAAATATGATCCTATACGGATTTGTGTTGTAAGGCTGAGGAAAGCCAAGCCATACCTTTCTATAGGTAGTGGATAGGGTCACCTTAAATGGTTGACTGTAAGAAGGTATAGATATTATTTAGGTCTGGGTCTTCATTCATTGTAATGAGCCATAGGGATAAGGTGTCTTAACTGGGATAGTGATGGAACTAAGGAAGAAGAGAGGATAAATGCGAGGGTCCCTCTTGTAAAGAAAGGAGTTAGGAAACAAGATTTAAGAGAAGGATTCTGAGAGAAAGAGACTAAGAAGCTCAGAAGCTCAGAAATAGGAGTAGGAAAAAGAACCGAGACTTTGTTGCAGTCCAGTTCCTATACACATTTGTAAACAGACATTCATCTTAATAGAAAGAAGGTAGTTTTTCCTGCACATGGTGTGTTTATGTGTTTCATGAATGTATGATGTAGATGCATGATAGGTTTCATCTGCAGTAGGAAGATAGATTTCTTTATCTTTGTTGAGTTTGAAATATCGTTCTGAGTTCTTTAGGCTGTGTAAGGAGTTCACAAAAGAACATTGGAGGTTCTATGGCTAGCGCAAGGAGTGTGCATCTGAACTATGTTGAGTCAGAGAAGAACGTGTCAGGAGGGCACACCAGAGAAATCACAAAACTCAAGAGGAAACTCAAGGTTACTTAATACCTTAGAGGAGAAAATGTGCATAGGAAGCACAGAAAGACAGAGTTATTGAATACTCTGTAATAAAGAGCTCTGCAAGGTGTGCATTGAGAAAGAGGTTTCCAGGAGGGCATGAAGTTTTCCTTTGAAAGGAAGTGGAAGGGCCGAGACCCTTTTGGAGTTATGAGCCATTTAAAAATCTCAGAAGAGATATAACAAAGAGTGAGTAGAGACAAACTTATTCCAAGTCCCAAACCTCATAAGAGATAGCCTTAGCAGAAATGAAGACGAGACCCAAGATAGTCGGGTTTGCAAGAGGAATTTCAAAGGCCGAAGTCTTTGAACACCTACAAACTCTTCCAAGTCAGAAGAAATCAAAAGATCAGGAGGAGGTGCGTCATCAACCATTGGATCTATTGTTGGAAGACGTCTGGATTGTTAGATCAGTGTCCAAGAAATTAAAGAAGAGCGCTGAGGAGGAAACAGATCCCAGTCGTTGGATCTGAGTGAAAATGATCGACAGTCGTCCAATCTAGGTAAAGTGCACTGGCCTTAACCCTTTGTGTGCATAGGAGAGAGAACTTGCCAAATTCCCAAAGTCCCATAGTGATTAGGGACCATTCATCATCAAGAGGGACGGGTGGTGCAAGATATACAACTCCGTAGCAGAAGCACTTTCGGAGCCTGTGACAAGGAGGGAGTGAAATCGTTGAAGGGATGAAGTAGATCTTGGTCGTTGGTCGCCAGGGGGGTACGTGTCAACAAATCCGAGTCTTTGGGTGAAAGCACTCCGGGAGGAACGAGTGTGCAGAAGTTTGAAACTCCCGAACCCCAAATAGGCGAAGTGAATATGGACCGTCAGATCTAGAGGGATGCATGGAAAATATCTATGAACTTCGGGTGAAAGCACGCTGAAGAGCCGAAGTGAATCTGGGTCATCGGATCTAGAGGGACATGTGGCAGAAATCCGTTGTCTTTAGGTGAAAGGACTTTGGGAGGAACGCGTGCGTAGGAGTTTGAAACTCCAAAAGCCCAAGGAGTCGAAGTGGATCATGGCCGTCATATCCAAAAGGACACATGTCGACAGATCATGAACACCAGGTGAAATCACTCCGGGAGAAAGGGAAGGAGGAGATTTTTACACTTCCGAAGCCCGAATAGCCGAAGTAGCTGGGGGATGTCAATTTGTCGGAGGAACGTGTCAATAGATCATGTACTCCAGGTGAAAGCGCTCTCGGAGAAAGTGAGCATGGAGAAGTTGAGACTTCCGAAGGCCGAAGTCCCAAAGTGGACTAGAGCCATTTATTTGAGGTGGATGCATGGCGCCGGATCTAGGAATCCGGGTACAAAATACTCTGGAGGAAAGCATAGGGTGAAAGTGCCGAAGTCCCAAAGTAGATCTCGATCGTTGATCAAGAAGGGAGACGAAGGCCGTTGGTATGGTCTTGGTTGAAAGTGTCGAAGTCCCAAAGTGGGCTAGATCCATTGATTTGAGGAGGATGTGTGGCAGAATATCTGTCATTTCAGAGAAAGTCACTCTGGGAGAAAAAGGAGTGTGTTGAACAAGAAATCCCAAAGGCTGGAGAGCCGGAGTTCATCTGCGCCATCTATTTTCTAAGGATAGGTGTCAACATATCTTCCACTTTGGAAGATACCCACTTCAAAGAAAGTGAGGGCAGAGAGTTTGAAACTCCCGAAGCCCAAATTGCTAAAGCAAATCATGACTGTTGATTTAAAAGGGACATGCGTCAATAGATCGTGAATATTTTGGAGAGCGTTCTCCAGAGAGAAGGTAGAAAGAGGAAAGATATCAGCCGTCAATCAAGATGCAATGCTCGAGATGACAAGATCGACATTCGCTCTTAATTATGGGGATAGAAAGTGATCGGACTTAAAAATGACAGAGTGGGCTGCAATCGAAACCACGATATTGCCAAAGAGACACGTGGTGATTGGTAGTGAATTGTGGGGAGAAAAGCAGTGTGGTTTCAAACCACTCTTGGCCACCCTGCAATCACATTATTACATGAGGTCATGGCCCAAGGGAACATGTGAAGTGTTGTCCCTCGACCAAGTTTTGAGAATTCTTGGTCATGTTTGACCTAATTTTGGGACTTCGATAGGCTATCAAAGGTGGAGCACAAGATGAAGCGGAGATCGAGGGATCTCGGCCCCTATTAGGGCCCTTTTTGGGATTTGGGATTATGTAATGAGTATGAGGATGTTGGCCCATGGGTTTACCCATGTTTAGGCCTATTTTGTAAAGTATAAATAGAAGTCTAGGTGATGTAAAGATAGGCATCTATGTGATGTTAGGCTGATGAGAAGTTGCAAGTTGTGCTAAGTGTTAGGGAAGAGCATCTGTGTGTTATTGGGCTAAGTGATAAGTATGAATTGTATATTCTTTGTGCGCACTGGGTGAGACTTTCAGAGCTAAGTGCAAGTGGTTGTAATAGACTATGGAAGGATTTGTGTTGTAACGCAAGGAAGGAGGATCTAGTGAGGTGTGCAAATCTCCTGTCCTCTGCGGAATGGGACTTGAATGCTTTGTCCCTGTAAGAAGCTTGGTTCCAAGATAATAAATAAGAGAAGAGTTGGTGGATGTAGCCCCAGGGTGGGGGTGAACCATGTACATGCTCTGTTTCTTTGCTCTATGCGATGTATTGATGTCTTTATATGTTTCTTGCTTCATGATTTAACATAGATGAATGATAGATAGATATGTTAATGCTATGTGCTTAATAGTATGAATGAATGTTAGATATGACTTATATACATGTGCTTAGTGCTGAATCTGTTAAGATATGATCTGTTTTGTCATGCTAAGTGATGGTAGAAGCCAAATCTGGTTGACTACTGCATTGTACCGTGATTAGGGTTTAACTGCGATATAACTAAGAACTGAATATTGATAAATATAACTGTTGAGTGCTCTGTTAAGTGATTATAATCACAGATCTGTGTCCTAGCTAAGGTTGCAGACACTAGAATCATGCAACCACCCCTACCTCTACCTTGGGTGAGACTTCATCTACTTCACAGGTGTTTCTGAAAGGGCTGGTAGTTAGGGTTTTGTTGGTGCATTATTGCAGCGTTGAACCCTGGTTCTGCCCCTGTGCCAACAAATGGTTTTGTTTCCAGGACCTAAAACTGTGATTGCTGAGAACTGAGGAAAAAGAAGCTTTGTGCAAAGACCTGACCTGAAATTGTGAAATCTTTGTGCATAGATTTGTCTCTCTAGTGTGCAGTATTCTACTTGATTTGTGAATCTTTGTGCTAAAGAAAGAAGTTTGACATGAAGAAAAGAGGTAATATTTGAAAACTTTGTGCTTTGATAAAGGTAAGAATAGTGAAAAGTTTTTCTGGAAGATTTGTGCTTTGTAGAAGTAAGATTAGTGGAATTTTTTGTTTCTAAAGTATGGATCTAGATATGTTTGATAAGATTTGTCTTAGCTTGAAAAATAGGGCACTCATAGAAGAAAGAATATTTGATATGAGTAGATCTTATAAGAATAATGAAAGATATGTTATACCTATGCATAGAAAGAATCTTTAGACTAACGAATGGATGCAGGACCCTAGAAAGAATTTGTTGCAGGTTAGCTACCATGATCCTAGCACATAGTATAAGAGAGGTTGGGGATCATTTAAAAGAAGGAGAGGATTAACCCTTTGTTACAGTTGTAGAAGACCAGGACATTTGGCTAAGGAATTCCCTAGTAGAAAACCCAGTTGCCTTTGTTGCAAAGATCTAGACCATGAAGTATTGGATTTCCCTAGAATGATTGCTAAGGTTGAAAGAATGAATATGAACCAAGAAAACCCTAAGGTAGATCCAGAAACTGAGATTATGACAAAACCCCAGAAAGAATCAGAGAAAGTATTACTACAAATGCAAGGAACCCTGAATGGCCATCGACATGTCAGTTTATTAGAGGTCTTTAAAGAAAAAGAATGCATTGAAGCAAGAATAAGAGACTTTGACGTTGACTATGTTCTGGATGAGGAAACACAGGTGAATATCATGACCGAAAGAACTTGGAAACATTTAGGGGAGCGTGCTATGACTCCTTCATTGGGAGGAATAGGATTGTTCAGAGGAAATATGATAACCCTATGTGGAAGACTTACTAGGATATCTATGAGTGCTCATGGAACTTCGACAAAGGAAGAATTTGAAGTTGTTAAGTTTATTGAGAACAATGCTCCATTTGCTATGTTATTAGAAAAACCTTGGATTGAGAAGGACCAGGCTAGAAGGAAAGAAGAAGAAGTCTTAGAACAAAAGAAGCAAGATTTGAAATATTTCATGACTTAGAGGATCGAGGAGTTGATTGAAGAGAAGGATAACCGGGCGAAGCTATTTCAAACCATAGATTTAATGTCGAAGCTAGAATAACATTAGAAGAACCACAGAAGACTAAAGTACCTATTCCAGATATAGATGAAGTATTACCCCTGATTTCTAGGAAAGAACCTCAACAATGTGAAGTTACTCTGCCGAAAGAAGATAAGAATCAGAATGGAAAAAGGAATTCTGAGACGAAGCTCACTGGAAAGAAGGATAGAAAACTAAGTAAGAAGGAATATAATCTTGAAAAGTTACAGAAGGTTCCCGAGGGAACTTCGCAGAAGGAAAATTTCCAAAATTGGAGCTTCCCCAGAATGTCAGAACAGTGTCACATGGCACCTCGCCATGGCGAAGCAATATAGATATTGAGAACAGTATAGCCATTCGACCGATGACCCAAACAGATAGAAAGGAATTTATGGTCAAAAATTTATCCACCAGACCGCTGGGACCATGCCACAATGGACACAACTGAGTTAATGAAGGCTTCTCATCCATTGCAAGAGATCCTTTGTGGAGTTATCTATTTATCTCGTCGTTCCATACAACGAGAACACTTTTTCCAATCGTGACTATCTGAGCTCGCAACATAGTTGATTTCGCATAGTGACCACCGCGTTAGTTCCATATATCCCGTTGCATTGAATAATTACTCTTCAAACCTGATACATTCAACCATGACTACATGTCCGAAGAACTTAGCACAGTCGAAGAGTCCGTGAAAGAAGTAATCATCGACCTCATGACTGAGAGAGTGATGTCTGAAAGAGTGAAGTCTGTAGGTGTACAAGCATCCTCTACGAGAGGAGTGCAAGCATCTCTGTCGACTGCTCATGGAGCCGGACCATCCTGACCATCAGCGGAAAAGCGAACCAAACAAAAAGATGACCTAGCCAATGCGAAGCTGATCCCATCCATATTTTCAGATTACATCCCACCTATGGCTGGGGCAGTGAGTCAATATAGTGTGCCAAGATAATTTGAGTACACCATGGTTACTGCGTACCTCCCGAAGGGGATACGTGCAGTTCGAGCACATAAGGATAATATCGTAGCGTTGAAGTTCAGTGACTTCAACCTCAAATATCGAAAAAACCATAGTATGCTCTCCCCGTATAAATACATGACCAAGACAAAGGGGAAGAACTCAAAGATAATCCCTCAGTCGTGGACAATGAACCTCGCACAGTCCACTTTGTTAAACTTCATGAAAATCCTACACTTCGGAAGGCACCAGGAATTCAATGCATGTGTCAAGTTATTTCTTTCATGTTAATATGGTGGCTACTTATGGCTAGACCGATGTATCATAGTCGACCCGGTGTTGATCCATAGGATCACAGTCTTGAGTATGCAAGGACCCGATCCACAAGAGTTCTATCCAGGAAAAGCCACAGATTGCGCACTAGCATTGAAAATCAAGGATACATATGGAGATGTAGAAAAGGGAATGCGAGGTTACAAGGTCTCCTCCATCCATAATGGTGCAATGCACCTCGCCTGTCAGTTAATAGCTAGAAAACTAGTAATGAAGAATAGACCTACGTAGGTCACAGGCTTTGTTGTTGACCTCGAAGGAAAGTGCGTAGAAGGTTTACAGATGAACTGGGTGAAGTACCTGGTGAAGCAGCTGGAGCTAGACTGCCGCAAAGCACAGAATCAGGGCTACGAGTTCCACTTCAGCTGGCTCCTGATCCTTATCACCTTTGTTGCTTGGGATATGTTGGAAGGTGCGACCTTCCTAGATATTGAACCATTCGAGCCACTTGCTGCGAAGTTCACTACACTATGGTACTCGAGTGATATGAACAAGCAATGGAAATCGAATGATTTTTTTCATATGTACTACCTTCAGCTGAAGAGAGCCATAGAAGTAGAGCCTCACATGACTCCAAACACCCTAGAGAGGTTCCAACCCATGATGAAGTTCTACGCAGATCAACACTTCATCTACCTTACAACGTGAGTTGATGAACATAAGGAGCAGTTGCAGTCATACTGCAAGCTCACAGAAGAGGATCTTAAGGAAATCACTAAGGACTGGTCAACATACCTCCTTATTCCAGTAGACCCTGCAAAGATGTCCAAACTTGACAGCCCAAAAACTGTGCATGATACACCCAGAACCAACAAAACATAGAAGATCGAAGAGGTCCAAGACCTAAGTAGTGCCTCAGGGAAGACTGCTTCAGTATCACCTAACCAAGGGGGCGAGGAGGAAGAAATAAATGGCACAGGAAGTGAACATAATAAAGGCAAAGTAACACCACCTAGAGAAGAGACCAATCCCTTGAAGAAGAGGAAGGTTTCTCCCCTGAAACCTTCTTCCCCGAAGAAATCGAGAGCCACCGTAACCAAGATGAAGACCATGCTTACCACTGATGACTTTGAATTCATCATAGCATCCCTCAACGATGCTTCGCTGGAAATCATGGAGAAAAAAGAAGACAATCAAGAGGAAATGTATGATAGACTTAAGGTCGAGTTCCTAAGGGTACAATAGGCCCTTCAGTCCAGCCGCGCAGTGTCCACTGTGCCCCTATCATCAGGAGAACCAGAGTTGGGGGATGAGCCAACCCAAATCCGTCGATTAGTTGATGCAGTCGAAGCTTGTCTTCATCGCGTACAAGAAGAAGTAGAACAAGCTACCCAGACCTTGAAGCAAGTACAAGGAGACATTGTAGAACAACGCATAATTATAGAACATGAGAAGGTTTCTCTCCAGGCCAAGTTTGAAGTGGAGAAAGCACAAATGTAACAAGAGAAAGAACAGTTGCTCGTAGAGCAGATCGAAGTAAAAGAAGAAGTAAACAAAGAACTTCGCTCTATGACAAGCTTAGAGCTATAGGCTAGAGACCGAGTCATGCATCAAGTAGAGAAGCTCGCAGAAGTTTTCCAACATCTACAACAACGAATATCATATTTAGAGCTCCACACTATAACTGACACCCCATAGGATGTAAGGGATCAAAGGGAACAAACTGCTCGAAGCACAGTTGAAAGAATAAAAGTTGTTGCCCTGGAATGCAAGAAACTGAGTGATGTCAGTGCCCAAATGTATGAAACACTCACTGAGAATCCAGAATTGAAGGCACTAGAGTCACAACTCTAGGAAGTGAAGTATCAAGCAGAGACAATACATGTGCAGTTGAAGCCCCTATCAGATGTAGAAAGAATGAAGCGATCCTAAGAGCAGCACACTGCCCAACAACAGGTCCATACTATTTAGAGTAGAGTTATGGAAGTAAATCAAAGACTCAAAACTGTTTAGGATGAGGCTTAGCAACTGTTCACAGAGGAACTGGAGAGAGGAACTGGAGCAAGTTGTCACTATAGTTGAACAACATCTCGAAGGACCTATCAACGAAGCAGTCATACAAGACTTCACTAAACAAGAGGCCATAGCACAACAACCAGTCGAAGCAACTCAAGCCAAGATCGAGGATTTTGAAGCAGAACTAGTCAGATCAGAGTGACTCAGGACGATTCACAGGTGAGTGTTGGGGGCCTGTTTTCCCTTGACCAAATTTTGAGGATTCTTGGTCATTTTTTACCTAATTTTGGGATTTCGATAGGCTGTCGAAGGAAGAGCACAAGACAAAGTGGATATCACAGGATATCAATCCCTTTTAGTGCCCTTTTTCAGATTTGAGATTATGTAATGGGTATGGGGATGTCAGCCCATGGGTTTACCCATGTTTAGGCCTATTTTGTAAAGTATAAATAGAAGTCTAGGTGATGTAAAGATAGGCATCTATGTGATGTTAGGCCGATGAGCAGTTGCAAGTTGTGCTAAGTGCTAGGGAAGATAATCTATGTGATATTAGGCTAAGTGCTAAGTATGGATTGTAGATTCTTTGTGCGTACTGGGTGAGACTTGTAGAGCTAAGTGCAAGTGGTTGTAACAGACTGTGGAAGGATTTGTGTTGTAACATAAGGAAGGAGGATCTAGTGAGGTGCGTAGATCTCCTGTCCTCTGCGGAGTGGGAATTGAATGCTTTGTGCCTGTAAGAAGCTTGGTCCAAGATAATAAAGAAGAGAATATTTGGTGGACGTAGCCCCAGGGTGGGGGTGAACCACGTACATGTTGTGTTTCTTTTCTCTGTGTGATGTATTGATGTCTTTATATGTTTTCTTACTTAGTGATTTAACATAGATGAATGATAGATAGATATGTTAATGCTATGTACTTAATATTATGGATGAATGTTAGATATGACTTATATACATGTGCTTAGTGCTAAATCTCTTAAGATCTGATCTGTTTTGTCATGCTAAGTGCTGCTAGAAGCCAGATCCGGTTGACTACTATGTTGTACTATGATTAGGGTTTAACTGTGATATAAATAAGAACTGAATATTGATAAATATATCTGTTGAGTGGTCTGTTAAGTGATTAGAATCATAGATCTGTGTCCCATCTAAGGTTGCAGACACTGGAGTCCTGCAACGACCCTTGCCTCTACCTCGGGTGAGACTTCATCTGCTTCGCAGGTGTTTCCGAAAGGGACGATAGTTAGGGTTTTGTTGGTGTGTTGTTGTAGCGTTGAACCCTGGGTCTGCCCCTATGCCAACATAAAGTAAAGAACCTAGCGAGGGGAGCTAGCATCTATTATTTAATTCTTTAAAGGGGCCAGGAAAGATCCCGTGAGTTTGACAAGACCTACACTTTGAAGGAAAGGGAACCTGTGTAAGTTAATTTGGGTCTAGCAAAGGCCCGAAGAGGCGATCCGACTCCTTGATTTGAACGATCCTAGACTGGGAGTTAGCGCAAAACCAAAAGGAGAGTATGGGGTCTGCATCAATTATGTAGGTGGAAAATGTTGAATATGATTTGAAATACTTACATGAAACCTACATCAATTATTGGAGTATTGGGGGGTACTTTTTGCAATGTGAATAGAGAATTACCTATTGACTCTTCAATCCATTCAACACATTCCAAGAAGTGGCATATATATTATGGAAGATCAAAATATAAAATATGTAAGGTTGTTTGTGAGAGGAGGGAATATTGTGATCACTACCCCAACACTTTGATACCAAAATTATGAATGTTTTTTTTAACTTAGATTTTTTGTTTTTGAGACCAAGAAACCTCTGAAGGACCTCATGTAAGATAATGTGGGTTGGGAAACTACATTATTAATATGAACCAAAAAATAATGGATGCCCCCAATAAAAAGAACAACCACTCCCTGAAATAGGTCCCATTCCATTGGCTACTTAATTTATGGTCTTCACTATGTGTATTTTTGTTATATGTAATGAAAGGCCAAACTTTATTATTGTTTATTGTTCTTTAACAACTATGTTTCTTTTAGTGATTATGTATGTACAAGTGGCAATTTTGATGGCCGCGGTCTAAACTTTCTATGGATTTTCCCTTTTTGACATCTCAAAATAATGTGAAGGGAATCCAGTTATTTTAACTTGAAATTTGGAAAGAATCATTTTGAATCGATGGAATTGCATATATCAAATATTAACATTACACAACGCAATTGAAATAAAGGTATTTGAGGGTGTCGAATATATTTATACATTACATTTGGCAAAGATTACATGGTCAGATTCCAGTGATAAAAAAATGAAAAAGTACAAATTCGTAGAGTGTTTCATTGTTTTGATTTTGATGACCATAGTGTTCTTACCTAATTGTTTTTGACATTAATGCATCTTTTTACTCAATAAAATAATATGTATAAATATTTAATACAAAATGTGGGTTGTGAACATAACCTTCACATGTAGTAGAAAAAAATATCAAAATTGAAAAATATGGATTGACTTATGCCAAAACACCTGAGTACAAAAAACCACAAAACCATATATCCAAAATAACATAAAGCAACGTTCAAGGAAGAAAAAAGACAAAATGTTTGAACATAGAATTTGCAACATTGATAGTCTAATTTATACATTCTCTTTTTCACCCAAAACAAATTAAATTTTACAATCAAGCATTGAACAAGGGTTGCGAGCATCTTAGTCCCCATCGAAGTCTAGCGAAGACAAAAAAAAGAATGTAATACCTTTTTTTCAGTAAATATTATAGGGATTCATTTAGAGAACTTGTAACATCCCCATTTCTAAACCTCGTGAATTATAATGTAATTGAATAAATGTGAATTAGGTTGGTGAGCCGATGTGTTGGGGCGAAGAGCCCGCATTGATTGAATGTGGTTGGGGGTTGAATTGCATGTTATGAACATTGAATAATTAATAAAAGTGATAATCGATGGATATGATATGAAATGAACCCACAATGATGGGGGGCTATGATTCCACAATATAAAGGTGTCCAAGGGGGAATTATTCATGGGTATTAATCCAACCCACATTCCTAAAATTATTATCTTTGTGTATAACCTTGTATTTGCTAATTGAGTGTATGAGAAGCCAATCATTTAAACTCGTGTAAGAGAGTGGGTGTGAGTGTTCACATCCCATAGTTATTGGAGAGCATGGGATAAAGTACAATCATCCTTGAGAAGAGTGTGAGTCAAGCAAGCAAGGAAGAAGAGGAAATTCATATGCAGGATAGGGACAATTTTTACCTGCAGATTTTGGGCAGCAAAGGAGGAGAAGAGGGCTTGGAAGAGGACCAACCATGGTATACTTGAAGGAAACCATTGTTTGGCTATGTTTGTTGTGAATAAAGAGGATTGTGTTCTTGTAAAATCGGGTTGTGATCATGTGGTGTGATTTCCTATTGAGGAAATATCTCAAGAGCCTTGTGAAGGCTGCTGTGAAAACTTCCGAAGAAACTAAAAGTTCCTGGATCATAGCCGAGGAATTCCTGTCCAATTGAGTGCACTAGGAACCCTAATAAAAAAATCATACAACTTGAGGGACTGTGAGTAGTGAAGGGGGTACATTCCTTGGGTAGTGCAAGTTGTGGGGAAGAGAGAGCTAGAGGATTGGAACTGTTGTGGGGGTAAAACCTGGGTTTGGGGGCTGTTGTGTGTGGATAGTGGAAAAATAATGGGACATATATCCTCATGTGATCATAGCCTCAGCTCGAGGGTGGCTTGATGATGAGATAAAATGATCAACGATGCCTATGGATCGGAGGTTCATCCTTCGTATGCAGCCAGTTGGATAGTTGTTAATAGATAAGTGTTTTATGTGGTGTTATTTATTATTATTCTATTGTGTAAATGATTTATATGAATGTGATGTGCTTGTTTTTGGCTTGAACATTTGCATTCATGTTTAATATATGTTGTTAGATGCATTTAGCATTTTTTTATCAGTCCAATGGTCAAACTTTGTGTGTTTTGTGGCCGATAAGCTACACGATTTTTAATTAATAGTAAATCTTTAGATTTAATGAGTTTCTGCATGTACTGTTTCCCAACTTGAGGCTGGGAAAATTACAATATGGTATCAGAGAGCTCAGGTTCAAACACCAGGATTGGATGGGCCAAGAACATGTGAAAATTGAGTAATTCGTTGCTGCAAACTTCAATCTATGTAAAATTGTAGAAAAATGGAGAAGTTGGAGTGAAATCCCTAATTTCGTGAGTAAGATTCGAGTTTGAACGAATCCAGACAATTTAATAATGTTAATGGAATAGAGCGGTGAAGTTGTAGATCAAAATTTGACCTGGAATGGTTGAAATTTGAGTTTTAAAGACCACATGTAGAGTTGTAGATAGTTTGGTGAATCGATGATCGAGATTCACCTTGATAAATTTAACATTTCATAAGGTTTCTACCGTTTGAAAGGTTGGGTAAATCAACGACCAAGATTCATTTTGGGGGTTGTGAAATGGATGAGATCAACGACCCAGATTCACCTAGGTTTTTGTCAAAATTTTCTAAGTGTGAGGTTCGACCATAGAATTCACCAACGACCAATTGTCAAATCGACGAGTTTGGCGAAGTGTTGGAAATTCGCCAATAGAAAATGTTGATGGCCAACGGTCGATGGATGGGTGTCGACAAAGTTGAAATAAGTTGATATAATCAATGGACACAATCATTTTTAAGTGGTAGATTGACGATCTAGATCAATTGGAGTTTTAGTCAAAATGTTTTCTAGGTAATGAAGCTCACCAGCAGAGTTCACTGATGGACGATGGTTGAATCGAAAAGTTTGGCAAAGTGTTTGGTCAGCCATAAGACATATTTGACCATTGATGGGCGATATTTGGGGGTTGGATGAATCCACCAAATTGTTTTCAATTACCGATGGGCCGGTGGTCGGGTGTCGACCGACTCGGTGAAGTGTTGTAAATCAAGCAAGATACATTTCCAATGACCGACACATCGATGATTGGGAGTCAAAAAAATTCAAAAAATTGTTCATGTCATCCAATAGAATCGACCGGTGGACGATGAAGGAAAAGTGGATGATGATTTCATCATCCATGTGTCATGCCATGAAAAAATCCATGTGTAATGCCACATCACCCAAGTTGACACCTCAGGATGATGTGTCATGCCAAATCAATGTCCATGTATCATGACACATCAACATCCACATGTCATGCCACATGATTAGTGCCATGTTATCCTAGAAGTGGTCGATCATTGATGGTCCGGTCAAATGAATTAGGAAAGTGTATTCGAAAGTTTTCGAGGATCATCGATTGGAGATGGGATGATGTTCGGGCATCGACAAAATCAGTGAGGATTTCCATTCGCCAACGAATATTTTCGATAGATGAAAGTCAAATCGGTCGATTTAGAGTTAGGTGCAAATCGATTGTCAAGGAAGTGGGTTGATGGTCGTCAATCGCGTTGACAGATCAGGAAAAGTGTCACGCACATCCAAAGGAATGTGTCAATCATCGATGGCCGATAAAATCAGATGAATGATAATTGTTTCTCCTGATTTGAGATCAACGATTCATGTTTGACAGGCAGTTCAAAGAACTAAGTTTTGGGGGGGGTGCACAAAAGAAGGAAGGACAACAGTTAGGCATGTAAAAGTATATAGATGTGCAAAAGCAGGAAGAACAACAAGAGAGAATGTAAAAAAAACAGGAAAAGAATGCCCGTACAATGAGTCATCATGAGTTTTCATAGGGTTTTGGGGATGAGTGAGTAGGGTGTTGAGCCCTAAAATATATGTATAAATATGTAATCGGTTAAGTAGAATAGGCTGCTAAAGTTGTGATGAAAGGTGAGCTGATGATAGGGTGAGTTTGAGAGAATAAACTGAGAGTGAGAGAGAGTCTATGTCTGAAGGTTAGGAGGGTTTTGCAGAGAGAGACGTGCACTACAAAATGGCTAGGCAGGATGGGTAAGGATAATATGATATATCTATTGTCGCACAATGTGCAAGGCTGAGATGAATTGAATGAATAATAATAAAGAAGCCAACTGTTGTGGACGTAGCCCAGGAATTGGTGAACCACGTTAAATTTTGTGGCTAAATGTAGGTTTATGCAGTTATTCATGGATGTTCTATTTATGCATAACTAGATCTAGATCTGTGTATTAGATGATCAATGCATAGTAAAGATTAATGTTACAATGAGTAGTTTATGTTGCAATCTATGTCACAATGATGTTGCATAATTAAAGTTTACTAATTAATCAAGGGAAAAGGGACAAGGAACATGACGCACATAGTAGATAAGTAGGAATGAATATGATGATAGCCTCCCATCCCCTCATCCCTATAGAAACATGGTTCATGAAACCCCAATATATGCCTTGGGTGAGACTTCACTTGCATTTAGGTGATGCCAAAAGAGTCGGTGTCTACAGGGTTTGTTGGTAGAGTAAACTAAACCTAGGTTCTTACAACCACGCGCCAACAAATGGTTCAGTTGTTGGGACCCATAATATTTGATTGAGGGAATGTTTTGGAGACTGACTAAGAAAGAGATTGCCGAATTACTAGAAGGGAAGGAAGAAGAATTTTCTCGGAAAGATAATAGAAACCCTTAGATGAGCAACGAGCAATGGATGCAAAGTTATGTGTACACATTGTTGCATCAAATTTTCTTTGGTGAATTTCTGATTATCTCTACTGAGTGGTTAGAAATATTAGTGGAGAACATTGGAAGGTACTGAAATACAACACCAAGGAACTTGAATCTTGAGTTGCTAAGACAATTGAAATCTGTAAATAACAAGACTTCCTGCGCCATTGATTTCTGGTTGAACAGTATATTGGGAGGTTATATTACAGAATTTGCAGTGGTTTGTACCCAGTCATATAGTGTTGCAGAGAGGGATTTCTTCAAGGGTCTAGGTAGAAGGTTTATGAAATCATTGGTTACTTGAATAAATATGTTTTTGTGTGGAAAGTGTGTGATGACGATGGAGTCTCATTGCTAAGGGGCTTCACACACATATGGTAATTGGGGGATGACCAGAGGATAGTCTAAAGGTAGGAAATAATGAAGAAATAAATGAAGAAGGAAGGGACATACTGAGGATGTAGAGAAATGAAGAAGGTGTATCAAAAGAGGAAGATGAGTTTGGAATATTGTGCAGTGGAAGAAGGTAGAAGAGGTTGAATACTGGGGCTAAGAAAGGAGAGTTGCACAATGAGTTTAAGAGAGGAGAAACTTGTGCTATAGTCCAAATCGTAGATATTATGCACACAGAAGGAGAGGAACATGATTATCAGTTCAGTCCCATAATAGAAGAGCCGATAAGTCCTACTCAAACTAGATCCTGTGTTGATTCCACGATACCATGTGCATCACCTAGATCCAAAGTAACATTTGAGTATTTGTCAAATGCACTTATAGTTAGTGTCATACACCCAACCACTTAGGTATAATTTTAAGGAATGGGGTATACATTTTTTTTCATTTTTCTCAACCATCTAAAATCCTCTTCCTGAGACCTCCATCATCTTCTTCTCGTCAAGAGATTTCCAACAACTACAAGTCTGTCTAGATCTGAGATCTATACCGAAAGTTATGGACCTTCAAAGTTTTTAGGCCTTTACCAACTAGGGTCTCTCATCCCCATGTGGCATCCACGTGGCTCCCTATCACCTGGCATGCCACCTCAACATAGCATACAAAGACTTTCCCAACCTGAGGTTGGCACTTGTCTAGCTCTTATAGGCCTATTAATTTAATTAAACATTTCCAATTTGTTCTTTCATTAATCATATTATAATATAATTCTATTGAATTATATTATAATATAACTAAAGAATTCAGAGGAGTACTTAGGAGTATTAATTTCAATAAGCACCTAAGTCTCTGTACTTCGATGAAAGATCCTCCTCATGGTCTTATAAATATACCCCAAAACTACCAAATGCCAAAGCTATGGAGAGGGTCCCACTTAGTTAATTAATTATATTTAAATTATTCTTATAGCTTGCAGGAGCGGGAAAGCAAATCCAGGCCTTCGACCCTTTCAACCAATCCAGTATACCACTCCAAACTTCGAGAGTTATGAAACCCCAGACTCCCTAAGGGTCCACACTTACACATGGTGGAACGTTAAATGCAGAGGCAAGGACATGTAGGCTCGGACCTTCAGCTAGTTAAACCCAACATTCTAGCATCCCAAGTTTCACGAAGTCCCAAACTCTTGGTGCCTTGTATATTCCACTAGCTATTAGGCCAAGCAAGTATGTGCTAGGGGGTTGACACGCAGAAAAGGAAAGAGATGACATGTGGCCCTATCAATGGGAGACACATGTCATATTCCAATTGGCATATAACGTTTGTAAAAAGCAAGAATCAAGGTGACACGTGGCATGTCGAACATGGTTCCACGTAACCCTAGGTGAAATCAGTGTGCCATGTCACTCTGTAATGATAGAGATCCAAAGTCCGAACTCTCGCCAGCAACCTCCCAATACACTTTTATCCCACGTTCAAGATAGGTCCATGTATATCCATAGATATATGGCCTCCATTGCTTCGCGACTTCGACGTTCGGGGGTTTGGATGTTTAGTTTCCGTTTTACTCCTAGAGTAGTCAGCATCTGACTGACCACGATATATATCTAATGATCAATAGAGATATCAAAGCATCGTCAAATCGGCGGTCCTCGTCACTTTGCAACTTTGACGTTCGGGGGTTTGGCTGTTTAGTTTCATTTTTACTCCGGGAGTGGTCAACATCGGACTAACCACGGTCTAGATCCAATGGTCAAGAGAGATCTCAAAGCATACTTGGATTGACGTTCCTTGTCTCTTATATAATTCTATGTTTGGGGGTTTGGCTGTTTAGTTTCCTTTTTACTCACGGAGTTGATCAACGTCGAATGAACATAACATCAATCCAACGGTGAGGGAAGATTTTGAATATTCTCAGATATATGATTCATGTTACTTCATGAATGTGAAGTTTATCATGGTTTAATGATGGGATAGATCCCATAGTCATAGTTAAGGAAACTACCAGATGTCAGTCAATCTGTCTGGTAATGGTACAAACAACTTACCTTCAGTTGGTTTTGCATGTGGTAAAGTTATAACATCCCACAGCTCCGGACTCCCAAAGTCCCGAAGCCAAGATAACTTATCTCCTTTCAGACCTAGCAAAGGGTTCCAAGTTCCTGGTCATATGGATTCCCTGACAAGTTCTAGGGCTACACACTCAACTCTTAGCCATGATTTGGTTAGGGTCGTGGGCATGGGCCCTTGGTCACACAAACAAATGGTTTAAAGGAGGCTCCCTCCATCCATAGATCATGAATTTAGTAACATGCGAAGTTAAATTTGATTGGTCAACAGGACTGAATCATTACAGTGAAGTTTTCCCCGACTCTTACATTACAAAATCAATCCTTGGGAAAATTCCCTTAAGTATTTTCCAACTAGCACAAAAACCATAATCTTATTCCTAATTTCATTTGAAGACCCATGTCTAACAGTTCTCTTCCTGCTACACAGAGGCAAACATAAAACATTCAAATGAAGGGGTTCACAGAAGAACAAAAAGCATTACTAATATTAATCATGCAATGAAAATTTTAGTCATTGACACAAACATCCAACCACTCATTTCAATTCTAGTACACAGGGTATATGAAATAATTATCTATTACAGTCAATCACCAACCAACTAACTGTGGGTGTTCTCCTTTCCACCCAACCATAGGCTCAAATGCATTCATTATTAATGCTCTGGCCACCCCTGTGCCAAGTCATGATATCACTAAGGAAATTTTTCAATTTCTCATAGATCCTTTCTTTGTCACAACCTTTGCGAGGTTTATCAGATGCTCCCTCAGCATCAAGCTCACGAACTTATACTCAGGTCATGTTTTCTGCAAACTCTCAGATATCCTTTCTCTTGTTCTCTCCTTTTAACTAGAAAACTTAATCCTTCAGAACCTATTATCCATAAATTTGGTCATCGTGATGATGTGATGATGATGGTGAAATCAGGCCCTTCACTAGAACATTTTCCTGAGAACAGTTACTTTTGTCTCTTTCCAGAAATCATACTTTTAAGGGAGGTTCGCAGGATACCTATATGTTTACCTACGAGAATGCATGATTCTCGCAGGCCACCTTAAGGCAGGGTGCGAGAAGTTCACACTATACCTAACTGCCAGGGTGCGAACTACTTCAAAAGGAAAGAAAAAGATAAATTCTCGAGCCTTCTAGAAGGGAATCTTCTAGAAGGATGAGTTGGCATTCGAATGGTTATCTAAGTACTGGCTTTCCTGATATCTTGGGATCATTCCTATCCTGGTAACTAATCTATTCTCTCCTATATATTGAGGGGAATGCTCATGGAAAAAGTTAGAAGCAAACTAGCAAGAGATCTATTGGAGAATTAGTGGAAGATTGTGTGAAGGACTGATGCTACAGCAACTAAGGAACTCTAGCAAGGTTATCAAAAGTGGCTGACCTTCTTCATGCAAGTGAGCAAGTGTGTGTGTCGGATCTTGGAGCCATCGAAAGGAGATTTGCAACATCAAGGCTCAGGTTGTAAGTTTCACTTTCAATCAATTTAATACAATAATATGTCTTTTTCCCATAAAGTTGATGTCTCTTTATTGTATAACTCCTTGATCATATACATAGATTAGCTATTGAATATATTGAGTTGTCTTCACTTCGATTGGTTTGTATTGTTCTGGTCTGGACGACGCAAGAGCATTGGAGTGAAATTGGTATAACAAAGACCCAAGGAAGCGATCATAAGGTAAGTTCATGATTCCTGCCTCCTAGTTCATTCAATATTTGTAATCTAGGGAAAGAGTATTATTCTGTCGTGATTTGTTCTAGATCCAAGTGCATCTAGGGAGATCGGTTCGTGTCCGCACTTATAGATTTATCCATTAACAAAAATGGTGACTCCACTGGGGATCATTCCCATTTTCTTTGTGGCCTTTTGAGTTTTTCTGTGGCCATTTGCTCTTGTTTCCTTTTTCTCCTGTCTTGTCAGTCTCTGAGTCTTCAAGATATCCTGATAGACTTATTGGGTCCAACAGCCTTGGTCAATTTTGCTTGGATTTTCAAATTTTTTGTTATATTCAATGATTCTCGCACTGTGTTTAACTACAGTCTGCGAGAACTGGTCAGGTTCGCACCCTGCACATAGGGTCCAGTGCGAACACCTCGCACCTTGCTATAAGGTTGCTTGCGAGAACTATAGCTTCTCGCACTGTGTCACACTGTCTGCCTGCGAGCAAAATTTTTGAAATTTTTGGAATTAAGTTTTGACTACTCAGATCAGTTGGTTCACCTCTGATAGGCTTATTGGACCATTGATTTACATTGCTCTTGCTTTAGTTTGCTTGCTTGAACAGTTTTAGGGTTTCAGGGTTCTCTTGCCCTTTGTAGCTTGGCTTTCATTTCTTGGCTCTTATTGGAAAATTCATTCTCACTGATCTCTAGAGCTGAGTGTGTCTGATCGGCTGAGAACCAATGATTGGTTGTGAGTCAAGTGCTTGGTGTTTCTCATTTGCTTCCTCGTTCAAAAGAACATTTTTGTTTGCATTGAGAAACTTCATTGGTTTGCTCTTTGTTTTTTCTTTCATTGAAAGGGTTGATTGGGTTGTTATTGCTTGTTTCTTTATGATTTGATTTTATGATTTCTCATTGATATGGTGAGAATTCTTTTTGGAAAGTGAACAATAGTCTTTTCTTTCAAAAAACTTTGTTTTTGTCTTTTATAAAACATTGCAAAATCAAATTTTAGAGTTTGTTGAAGTATTTGAAAAAGACACATAGAGATTGTCATTTGATAAATGATTGTTTGCATTGACATCTGAAAGGAAATGGTGCATTGCTTTGTAGTACAGAGTTGATTTGGAAAGTTTCCTCTCTCTCCCATAAATAGGATTCATCGAATGAAAAGTGTTATATTTCATTATTGTCCTTGCATTATTTGGGTCAGAGTCACACAACGCGAGTTTCACTTCC
>SNQJ01S0031475.1:3450-18876 GCA_010110895.2 Picea sitchensis | reverse complement strand
CACAATTATGTGTGGGAGCTTGCACCAGGGTGTAAGTCTGTTAAGCAGGTCGTCAATGTAACTTTTCCACGTTAGCCCCGCCCCTTCTCGTCTCGTTGTTTTGACGTTGGATTTCATCACCAACTAGCGGCTTCGAAATTAGAAGGTATTGTTTGCTTGGTGATTGCTACCTAGATTTTGTTTACTAGCGCATGCTGTCTATTTCTCACAGTTGACCATAGGATTTTCTTCACGGAGCTTGTCACTCATTTACAATTGCTCCTCCGCGACGTTCACATAGGATGCAAGGTTTATCTACGGAACGTCCAGACAGTTCTCAACCCTTTCCTACTAGTACACCTGAGGATTCTCCTCGCCAAAGTGAAGTCCCGGTTGTTACTCCACCACACGTGGACTCAAGTAACGTCCCAGTTGTCACCACACCGTGAGTAGAACCGACTGATTCTCTAGAAGATTTTTGAATTACCAATACTAGAGAAGACTATCGTATTCGTCGTGGTGAATGAACTTTTGTGTGATTAAATCCTTCTGAAGAAGTCGTTGTTACATCTTCTGAATCAACCGTTGGGCCTTCCCACGGTGCAGTAGGCCAAGATCCTTTTTGGTCGGGTGATTTCCGGTGAGTCATTTTTGGTACTGAGGCACCTACAGTCTACGAAATCAATCCTCCAGTATCTCCTGAGACACAAACTGCACCAGAGACTACCACTTATCACTTTGTTCTCCCTCCCGAGATGGCCCATCTAGCAAATACCACGAGTGTCCAAACCGAGATTACTGCAGCTACTCTTACTCCTATCAACACTCAGCGAATGCCTGAAGTCAACCCAAATTTACCTCCTGGTTACCATGCGTTGAGTGCTTTGTTGAATGTTGCCAATCCAACACCTCCGCAAACCCCAACCGGTTCTCCAGGTATTCCCCATTTTATCCCAACAGTCCCTCCATTTCCTCCTGGCAATCCTAATCCTAGTGTCACTATTCCGACTGTTGCACCGAACTTGCAGATTCCTGTTGGTGGACAAGGTGGTACGGTTCCTTTTCCTTTTCCCGGACACAACCCAGTTACTACACAACCTCCGGTTGCCACGCAACTGCCGGGTGGAACTATACCTACCATAGGGGGACCTACCTCACCTCTTGGACAAAACATACCTCCTGAATTGGCCCAGTATTGGAATCACCTTCTACAAAAATTTCCTCGAAGTACTGGGGGGAAACAACCTACCCCTACTGTAAGTCAACCTTATCCAGGTATAACTAATCCTATTTGGGGTTCGGGTCAGACTACTCAACCTCAGGTCCCTACTCAAACTCAAGGTCACAATCCTTGGGGTTACTATTCTATCCAGCCACCACCGAATCAGCCAGGGTCTTCCCTTCATGGGCAGACTGCATACGGTCCTATTGGTTTACCGACGGGGCTTCCACCCCAAAGTCACCAGTACCCACAAGTGAATCGACAATTTCCTTTTCTTGCTACTTTGGATTTTCCAGACTTGTCTAGGATTCTAAATGATCCTATTCATCACTCCCCTCAATGGCCAGCTATTCCTGCCAAGCTTCCCTCGGATATTCCAAAATTCGATGGCAAGGTAGGGGAGGACCCAAATAATCATGTTATGACATTTCATTTATGGTGTTCATCCAACTCCTTAATGGATGACTCCATTCGTCTCCGTCTTTTTCAACGCACCCTTACTGGTGCTGCTGCGAAGTGGTATATTGAGTTGCCACGAGGTTTCTTTTCTGATTTCAACACCTTAGCTATGTCTTTTCTTACACATTACCAGTTACCGATCCGTTATGATACTGGAACTGAGATTTTAACTTCCTTCAAACAAACCAAAGGCACTCATATCTCGGATCATATTCATGAGTGGCGAAGGAGGCGACGTCTCATCAAACTTGAACTCCCTGATCAGTTACTGGCCGAATGGTTTACGAAATCCTTCATGAACAAAATTGGTAAAGACATTGCTATGGGCGGTGTTGTTACAGAAGAGCAGGCTATCAGTCGTACTCAATATCTTGATCTCGTTTATTCACAAACGGGAACACTTTACAACTTGCTACCTGAATTACCTCGTCCTAGTACTTCCAGCACTTCAACTACTCCAGCTGCCTCACATGCAGATGATGGTGTGATTGGTACTACTCATACCCACTCACACTCTGTTTCCAATACAACCCCTAAATCGACATCTTCTAATGTTCAGAATGCTCTGTCTCTTGCTCCTCCCGCCGGTAAAACTTCTAAAGTGAACACCGTTCAATCTACTCCGACCGGTAAAAATAAATCAAAGAAAGGAAGAGGCAAGAATAAGGAGGGTAAAAACAATAATCAGACTGAGCAACCTAAAAATAACCCTGTTGAATATCGGGATAAGCACAAACCACGCTACCCTTTCCTTATCTGTGGTGACGATCACTACACGAAGGATTGTCCGAGACGTGCTGAGGTAACTAAGTTCCTTCAAGGAACGCCAAAACTGTCTACGCTGACAGTCTTGTCACAACCCTTCCCGTCTCAACAACATGCTTCGTTGGTCATACATGATCAACCATCTTCTTCTACGGCATCATATGTTTTGATGTGTACTGGTGATTCTACGAAAGACAACGTTGCACTTACCACTAGAGCCAAGGACTATACTCCATCTAAGGAGAAGGTTGACGATCTACCTCCCGCTTTGGTACATCCCTCTCCACCGAATCCACCTACAAATGGTCCTCTTCATCTCGAAAGACCGAGCCTTGATACAGTTCTACGACCACCCCCTAAAGGTGTCGTTAAGAAATCGGCCTTCAATCCTCATGCGCGTGCGGCCCAGAACTATAGTATTGTCGAAGATCTGGCCCAAGCACCTTCAGCGATGTCTGCCCTTGAAGTCCTTCAGTCTTGTCCTGCACAACGAAGGGCTCTGTTGAAAGCTATAGGTGGAATTGATCCAACAGATATGAACTTAATAGTCTTTGACTTGGAAGACCATATTCCAAGGTTACACCCACAACTTGCGTTTCAAATACAAGTTGTTGTCGCCGACAAGAACATTTGTCGGACTGTTATTGATGAGGGTGCGTCTATGTGTGTAATGTCTCTTGCTTGTTGGAAATCCATTGGCTCTCCTCCTCTCAACGAATCACAAAATACTTTGAAAGCCTTCAATGGCTCTGGTTTTAAGCCTTATGGTGTTCTTCCCTCGTTGCCTGTTTCACTTGAAGGTAAGACAGTCCAAGTTGAAGTGGAAGTTTTTGATGCTCCCCTATATTATAATCTTCTTCTTGGTCGTAGCTGGATAGATTCCATGCACGCTGTTGTCTCGACACTTTTCCATGTCGTCCGTTTTCCTCATTAGGGAAAGGTCGTTACGGTCGATCAACTTGCCTTCTTTAATTCCTATACTTGCACGGGCAATGTGTCGTTTATAGCTAAAACCCCACCGGGTTACAAGAATGTTGGTGTCGGTCTTTTAAAAGACTCTTCGCTAATGGGTACTTTCCCCATACCACCACCACCCGATATTCCATGCCCATCAGTTTCTTCCATTAATATGATCTCCGTTGTACCTCACGAGCTTCCCGTTTCTTTTGACCCATGGATAGTCCTTGATCCAGGAGATCATACTCGTTTCGGTGATGTCATGCCGTTAAGTCTAGTTGAGTCTGCTTATCAAGACATTCAATCGGCAACCCCTTCCACACCCTCTCTTGAGGATTTGTCTCCCGATCCTTTCCATGTTATCTTCCCCACTAACGAGATGATCATGTCCGTCATGGGGGGCACCCCTTGGACTGATGGGCATCATCATTCCAGGCTGTTTCTGGAACAACATACTCTTGAGCACTATGGACGAATTTCTACTCCATTGCCCAGTGTTGTTTTCTCTCCCGTTCCTGTGGTCTCACTTGATCCCTTTATGACAGGGGGCATTGCTTTCATGCCTTGTCACCCTCACTCGGCCGGGGGGCATGGTTACCGCACTTTAGCCATGGATTATTTCACGAAATGGGCTGAGGTGAGGCCAACATTTCACAACACTGGTATACCTTTGAGTGAACCCAGGGATGGGTTGTACTTGAAGAAGTACTATGCATAAGTTATTTGTGCACAAGTACCTGTATTTTATGTATCATACTTTGTGTGTGTTACTTTAAGTTTGCTTTTGACGTTATTTGGTCTCTACCCTTACGTGACGTTGTGTTTGATTACCATATGTCGGAGTATTCGCTACCTTATATTGGCTTCACTGATGGTGCTAGTCGTAGTACTCAAAACTTAGCTTCAGCTGCATGGGCAATCTATGCCCCAACAAATGAGCTTATATCTTTATGAGGTGTATGTCTTGGCCGAGAAACCAATAACATCACAGAGTATAGCGTCGTTATTGAATTATTGGTTGATGCTATCTCTCTCGAAATTCATCATTTGGTTGTGTGACTTGACTCGCAACAAGTAGTACTACAACTAAGTAACGTCTACTCTATTCGAAGTCCTACTTTGTTAAGGGTATATTTGCGGATTCACCTCTTGGAACGATATTTTGATCACATTGAATATCAACATATTCCTAGACGTCTTAATACATTAACAGATGCTTTAGCTAATTATGTATTGGACAGACATTTGAACCATTTATAAATCAAACACATTACAATTCACACAATGTAAAGTAAACCGGTAGAAGCCGTCTGTATATATATAACGATAAAAAAGAGTTTGTTTTTTACAAAATGTTTGTCCGAAGACCAAAATATCAAAAAAGGGAAGCTTATAGCTTCTACAATAGTGACGTCAAGGATGACGTTCACAGTAACACACAACTATCATAGCAACTCTGCGGAGCAATCGACCCATGGCTGCTGATACCCCTACAGTATGACGCTGATCGCGTCATGGAATCTCTTCCAGAGTCATCTCTGGAATGCCTGTTGTTAGGCCCTATAAATTCTGTTCCACTACTTGGTAGTCCTCGACATACTGTGGTAATACTGCTACTGCTTCTCCTCGTCGCTGAATCGAAGAAGTGCCAGGAGGTCTATATGCTCCAACGTATGTGTTATCAACAAAAATTTTGTGTTAGTCTTCTGATACATCTAAAAATACAAAAACATTTGAATATGATTTCAAATTCAAAAACATTTAAAAAGAGAAAATTTGTGTACTTCTTATCGAGGTCTCCCCACTGAGAGTCCTCAGGAAGTGCTAGATCCGGATCTCCTCGGAAGTCTAGCCCAGCATACGCGTAGTCATTGACCATCAGCATCTAGTTTTGCAACCAGTCAAAGAAAATATCGTCATATATGACGATTGGTCCTGCCACATGTCGGGCCATGAGCCGACACCATCGTAACATCCTCGGATCTCTAGGACTCGGAAAGTTCCACTCAGCCTGAAGTCTTAATACAGGGCCCCTCTCTAGGAAGAAGGACACTAACAATGATCCATAGCCAAACTGTTTCAGGTCCCCCTGCCTGCACTTGGTTAATTTCCTTTTAAGACTGCGTAATACTGCATCAGCCCAGTTAAAAACTCGTGGCTCTGTACACTCGATGGCATACTGAAAGTAGCTCTACAATGCCCTGTGGGGTGCCGAACTTCCTGCCATTTGAGAAATGGTGAAGATAATAGTCTGGAGAGTCAAGTCAGTTACTCCCCAAATTGCCACTTTCCCTTTCTTCCTTTCAGCTTCGGGTACGCAGTATTGATTACAATATTCACTCATTTTTAGACCACTCCCTCTGTTGCCGGTCAAACTAACATAGGACCCACGCCTAGATAATCCGGTCAAGAAATAGATGTCCTCAATGTCAATGGCTAATGTATGAGCCCCCACTTTGAAAACTTGTTGGTCTGGATCCCACATACGGACTAGAAATTCCAATAATCGGACTTGGGCTCTCATGCCCAGGATACAAAAGTATTTTAAGAGACCACAATCTCTTAATGCAGCTATGGTGGGAGGGTGATTTTCGGAATTTTCGTTATCCTCCTCGTGTTCTCATTCTCGCCACTCAAGCACCATATTTGTGGCTATGTATCTGCATAAGAAACATATGAAGCATATTAATGATTTTATTCATGGTGTAAATCTTTTTTATTGGTCAAACTTTGAAAAAAAAATTGAGTTATGCATTGCTTGCAGGTGGCCTATTATGCATAGTGCGAACTTCTCGCATGTGGCTTAAGGCCCACCTACAAGAACGAGTCATTCTCGCAGGTCCCGTATGGGCCACCTGCGAGAATGCCTCCACGCATTGAGGGTTCAAAAAAATGACTTAAAAACAAAACTTTTAACCAATGAAATTTAAATTCTAAACCATGAAAAGATCGAGAATGAGGGACTTACCAAAAGGTTGCTGGCTGCTCGTCGAATGATCTCCCGTAGCTCCTGGAAATCGCCGCCGAATTCAGAGGGTAAAATGAGGGTTTTTTGAACTCAATGGTAAAAATGAGAAATGATATGGTAAATTTGATTATTTACTCATTTTAATTACTTTTTACTATGTCAATTTTGGGTTTTTATGTTTATTTAGTATTTAAACCTAATAACTAATGTGAAAATGAGTGTAATGACTTGAAGGTATGAAACATGGATGATTATGGACAGATTTTTCTCCGGTGTGGTGTGATTTTGATTGTTTTTCATGGTTTTTACATAAAACCTCGAGCGCCCTTTTGTCCGTTCTTGCGCTCGTGAAAAACATAAGAATGTGACCGAGCATCGTTTTATCACTTTTTCGAGCTCATAGAGATTACACGAAAAAGGAACCCCCCCCGGAGTTTCCTTTAAGCTCTTTTCAGACTCTCTAAACATGAAAAGATCGCCGAGCGACCTTGCTATTTTCACGCTCGATAAAGTATTTGAAGTATGCGTCTTTCGAGTGATAGTTTAACCCTTTTTCGGTCTCGTTGGACTAATGTACGAAAAAGGAACTGAGAGAGTTCTCTTTTAAGTGTTTTTCCAAACTCTATAATCTTGAAAAACCTTCGAGTTTACTATCTCTGGACTTGTTAAACAAACATTGCCAGACCCGTAATGGGACCGAACCACTCCTTCCTAGGGTTCGTTAAAAATACTCTGAGGGACTCGTCCGAAGGATGAGCTTATATCAACAAGCACATGTGATCCTCTTCAAGCTTGCATAAAAATAAAGATGTACTTGCCAGAAATGGTGGGGGGAAAATTTGGGAAAGGGATATGTTTCATCTTTATATTGATTGGCAGTAAGTGTCGCTCTTGAACATGACACCCCCTATTCATCATTGAAGTTGGTTTGGGAAATCCATCTGTCTCTCTTTCGATTAATTACAAGGTCATTCCATGTGTCGTTTTTGAGTCAATGCTGCCAAATCATTGGTCGTGTCGTTCATATGTTCAAGAGAAGTCCACCTAATACCTATATTGAGTCGGCCATCTACAGTTATCCATTCTCTCCGTGTCGGCCTTCCCTATGTCTGGTCCTATTTACAAAATGCTTTGTTTCACTTTCAAACTTTGTTACTCATTTCGTGTCATTGATGGGGGATACATCAAGGCCCTCCTGTGACGAGTTTTGTTCCGTCGAATTCAACTCATTAGCCGAAATTAAAACTTAGAAATTATTCAGTACCTTGGAGCTTGCATGCCTCAATGGCAAGTTTCCTCATTTTCGACAGTGGGTTTTCATCATTGACCCCTGATTGAAAGATTCTGTCGGGTGTTTGACATCAAATCATTTATTCACAGTCGATGGATTGTACTTTAGTACCTTGGGAGTCATTGACATCAATGGTGATTTCCATCGCACTTGTTAACGGTATACATCAATGACCGGTAATCAAGTGGTTTCTGCCATGTTCGACTTCGACACATGTAATCACATGGTTAGATTCGTACTTTGGGCGACAAGATTGAAGACCCTGGATATTCTCTTTGTGATCTAGGTTGCGATGGAGTATGTATAATTTGCGACACATAGATCCACTGTGTATGTTTTGTGGCTATGTCGTCTTGATTTGAAAATTTATCGCATAGATCCACGGTGTATTCAAGTGGCTATGCTATATTGTGACGACATGGATCCACAGTGTATGATTGGTGGCCATGACCTCTATTTATGATGTCATCAGTCTATGATCTGAGTATGGGAATGCCTACCTCAGAATTGGTATATATGATATTCTGTCGATGCTTGGATGTTTGCAGGTTTCCGATTAGATGTGCTCTTGGTTCTTGACACACACATGTAGCTTACAAAGTCTATCAACTATCACTGATTCCAATCTCATACTTTGGGGGGAATTCTGTTATCCATAAATTTGGTCATCGTGATGATGTGATGATGATGGTGAAATCAGGCCCTTCACTAGAACATTTTCCTGAGAACAGTTACTTTTGTCTCTTTCCAGAAATCATACTTTTAAGGGAGGTTCGTAGGCTACCTATATGTTTACCTGCGAGAATGCATGATTCTTGCAGGCCACCTTAAGGCAGGGTGCGAGAATTTTGGACTGTACCTAACTGCCAGGGTGCGAACTACTTCAAAAGGAAAGAAAAAGATAAATTCTCGAGCCTTCTAGAAGGGAATCTTCCAGAAGGATGAGTTGGCATTCGAATGGTTATCTAAGTACTGGATTTCTTGATATCTTGGGATCATTCCTATCCTGGTAACTAATTTATTCTCTCCTATATATTGAGGGGAATGCTCATGGAAAAAGTTAGAAGCAAACTAGCAAGAGATCTATTGGAGAATTAGTGGAAGATTGTGTGAAGGACTGATGCTACAGCAGCTAAGGAACTCCAACAAGGTTATCAAAAGTGGCTGACCTTATTCATGCAAGTGAGCAAGTGTGTGTGTCATAGCTTGGAGCCATTGAAAGGAGATTTGCAACATCAAGGCTCAGGTTGTAAGTTTCACTTTCAATCAATTTAATACAGTAATATGTCTTTTTCCCATAAAGTTGATGTCTCTTTATTGTATAACTCCTTGATCATATACATAGATTAGCTATTGAATATATTGAGTTGTCTTCACTTCGATTGGTTTGTATTGTTCTGGTCTGGACGATGCAAGAGAATTGGAGCGAAGTTGGTACAACAAATACCCAAGGAAGCGATCATAAGGTAAGTTCATGATTCCTGCCTCCTAGTTCATTCAATAGTTGTAATCTAGGGAAAGAGTATTATTCTGTCGTGATTTGTTCTAGATCCAGGTGGATCTAGGGAGATCGGTTCATGTCCGCACTTATGGATTTATCCATTAACAGAACCGCAAAGCCTCGCGCATTCTCCTCTTTTCTCTTTGTGTATCCAGATCGCACAACCCCATGTGGCCATGGTCTCCTTCTTGTCTGCTTTGTGTGTATTATTGCACGCATTTTTCCTCCCCAGGAAGGTTTTGGACTTGTCCTCTTCCTTCTATCAGAAGGAACTCAGGTCAATCTGGGCCTGTAGGAAACTGCACTATGTGGTACTTCGTGCTGACAATTTTCTATCTCCTCAGCCAGACCCTCCATGGTTCCATTCATTGGGGTAGTTGATTTTTCAACCACCAGTCCTTTTCTCATTAACTAATTTTTCCTTGGGATCATGATGAGGATTATTATTTCAACAAAGAGAATTTGGAGTCATTTTGACATAATTAACCCTCTCTACAATTCACTCACTCTTTTCTCTAGTGATATCATGTCTAGTACTTCAAGGCTTCACCCCCACAGTCAGTTATTAGCAATCTAAACAATAATACATTTACATTGTTCACATGCCATAGCATGGTCATAATAATTAATGATTAATTGCAAGCTAGGGGAAACAAGGTTATTACAATTAATGGAGGAAGACATAGTAGCAACAACTAGAGTAGTGGAAGCAGTGTGCCGAGTCAGAGTCAACCAACATCGTCAAGGGGAGGTACTACAAAAAAAAACATGCCAGGGTTAGACAATACAATAAGACTACTTGAGTTCCAAGGAGTTGGTTCGGAGGACCTAGAACAACTTCTATTCATATGTGAAACAATATAGGCTGCAAAGAATGTCCAAGATGAGGCCGTAAAGATTGCGTAGTTGGAAACAAATTTTATAGGCTGTGTATTAGTCTGATATATGAAATTACATAGTACCACACCTATAGGACAAGCAAGGACTTTAGCAGAAATTAGACGAGCATTATTGAAAGAGTTCAAGAAGCCAAAATATGAGTTTCAATACATTATAGAGTTGAAGGAAATAAAATAGGTGCAGACTGAATAAATTTGGGACAATTATAAAAGGTTTAAGGATTTGATGGGTAGGTTGAAATTTCAAATACCTAATCAACAACACCAAGATTGTTTTATTGCAAGAATACTACCACACATTCGTCGACCATTGATTCAATAGAAGGTTTGCGTTGCAACTTGAAGATTTGGAGATTGCAATGAAGATGGAATCATCCCATGTAGGAGATGGTGGGGGGATGACACAATTCTAGACACAATTAGTCGCCTTGATGATTCAATTTGAAGAACTAACAAAAGGGAAGGAGAAGCATGAACATATATGGTGTACCAAGTGTAGGACTGAAGGCCACCATAAGGATGAATGCCCCATTTTTGTGCAGTATTTGGTGACTAGAGTACCAAATCCATTACCTGGAGGGGGTACTGAGAAATATGTAATAAATGGGGACATCATCCGACTGAGTGTCTATTACTGAAGAAATACCATAGTATGTCAAGGAACTTACTTTGTAACTTTTGCAAGTTAGTCAGGCACAAAGAGAAGGATTTTTGCACATTCGATCTGATGAGAGAGTGCACTTCAGATACATATAAGATTCAAGGGGAGAATGTTGTGACAGAAGGAGGTGGTCCATAGTATAACAATCAGAGAGGATTTAATAAAGGAAACCAAGGAGGATTAGGTAGAGTCCGAGGTAGAGAAAATTTTAGTAGAGGAGGAAGAGGACCAGTAATATGTTACAATTGTAATTAACTGGTACACTTAGCTCGTGACTACCTGAATCCTTGTAAAACCTACGCATATTGTAGAGAATTGGATCATACGACAAAAGACTGTCCCCAACTACTTGCGAAGTGCCAAGAAAGAGGGAATCAAAACTAGAACCATAACAAGAACGTACAAAAGATATCAACTGAGGAATGCAATGAGGGAGCTAGAATAGCAACTGACACATGCAGAGGAACTAGAACAGGGGTTGATTCAACAAATGGAGGAAGGAAGGTTGAATAATGGGTGAGGAAATTAGTAGGACCTATGCCAAAATTTTACCCTCAGTAAGAAAAAGAGACATATCAGAAGAAGAGAAAATAAATACTAGGACCATATTGGGTAGTATCAACATCAATTGCGCCTCCTATGGTTGACATGCCTCCTATATGTTATTGTACTATACGAGAAAATCCGCTTGAGAAGGTAAGTACTCTAAGATAATTTCTAAGAAGTTGCATAAAATTGTTGAAGAATGAAACTGCGTTGAATGAATTATGTGAAATGATCAATAATTGCACACAAGAAAGGGAAATTCCTACTGCACAGAGGGTGTGAATCGGGTACTACGCAAAAATATGACCAACAGAGAATTTAGATTAAGTGTGTAGATTGGGGAATATGATGTGGATAACATTATTTTATACTTTGGTTTTGATGTAAATGTGTTACCAAAGAAGACATGGGAAATGATGGGGAAACCCAAGTTAATATGGTCTTTCGTTCAATTAAGGTTGGTAAACCAACAAAATATAGTACCAATTGAACGATTGACGGGGATACATGTGAATATAGATGGGGTGCGCGGTGTAGTAGACTTCAAAGTCATTGAAATAGTGGATGATATTCAGCCATATATATCTCTAATGGGGTTAGAGTGGGCCTTTGAAAATCATGCAATTATTAATTTGAAGAGGAGGGAAATGATATTTGAGGTAGGAGACTTGAAAGTTACCGTGCCATTGGATTTGAAAAAAGGAAAGAGGTACATAGAACTAGCTAGAGGGAATAAAATTGATAACTTGTATAATATGACTGCACGAATGGATGATTATGTTAACCCTACTACAAATGGTGCACTAAGTTGGAGAAGCATTAACTCATGTGCATCAGACTCAGAGGAAGGTCTGGAACATTGGCAATAGTGGATGCAAAAAGTATCCCCCAGACGATGTGCACACATAACTCGATCGTTTCAATGGATTGGAATAGAACTATGTGACCCACCTAAATATGATGGTTTGACTGACATAGATTCTTTCGTATGGACGTTTTAGTTGTAGATACCTGAACAACATAGACTGTTGGCGTTAGATGTTTTTTTGAAGGCCACTCCAACCATATGGTGGGTTGCACATAAATAGGGAATGGAAGATTGGTCACAATGTAAAAGGATGATGCAATTTAGATTTGGTACCGAGGTGGAGTATATTGCACAGAAGTATACATGGGTAATTGATCCAACATATGATTTTGAGCAGTGTAGAAACATATGGAGATCGATACTCTGCATAGAGCTTCTATGATTGCTCATGAATTACTTGAATGTTATAATGTTACTAAGGAAGAGCAAGATGAGGAAGATCCAAGGAATATACAAGTACCTGAAAATGAGGGGGAACACATAGTAGAAGGACCAGAGCTTGAATCTGTTGCACATGCACAACCAATAAAGACACATAAGGTAAATATTGGGACAACTAAAAATCCAAATTTTGTGCAAATAGGTGATTATTGGAATGATGCAACCATGGAGAAGATTTCAAATTTATTGTGTGAATATCAATATCTATTCCCAACTACGTTCTCAGAGATGAAGGGGATAGTTGGTGATTTAGGAGAAATGAAGATCCCTTTGAAACTAGATGCTAATCCAGTGAGACAGAGACCCTATAGGTTAAATACAAAGTATAAAGAGAAGGTGAAAGCAGATATAGATAGAATGTTAGAAGCATGAATCATTGAACCAATAGTGGAATGAGAATGGATAAGTCCAATGGTAGTAAAAGATAAGAACTTATGGGGAATCGGGATTTGTGTGGACCTAAAGAAGTTAAATGATGCATGTCTACATCATCCATTTCCAACACCATTTACAGATGAAGTGTTAGAGAATGAAGGGGGAAGGAGGCCTATTATTTCACAGATGGCTTCTCAGGATATCATCATATTATAATTGCATGGGAAGACAAATATAAGACTACATTTGCAACATACTGGGGAAGTTATTAGTACACAATAATTCCTTTTGGGCTGAAGAATGTACTTGCAATTTTTTCCAGGGTAGTTGTAGCAGTTTTTAAGGAATTTATTCATAAGTTCCTTGAAGTTTACTTAGATGATTGGACCGTGTTTATTCTATTGAAAGATCACATAGAATTCCTCATGTCAATGTTGGATAGGTGTAGACAATGTCAAATTTCACTAAATTTGAAGAAATTTATTTTCTGTGCACCTTTTGGATTTTTTTTGGGCCATGTGGTATGTAAGAAGGGCTTATTAGTGGATCCTGTGAAGATTGTAGTTATTTTAGATTTACAACATCCACCCACATCATTCAAACAATTGAGGGAAACCTTGGGTCATACATGATACTACATGAAGTTCATTAAGGGTTATGCATAGATTGAAACACCTATGGAGAAGTTATTGAAGAAGGAAGTTAAGTTCCAATGGAATGAGGATAGTTAGAAAGGTTTGGATACCTCGAATCAGAAATTAGTGACTGCACCAATTTTGATCTTTCCAGGATGGAAGAAGGAGTTCCATGTTCATGTGTATGTGTCATCCCTAGATTTAGGTGCAATATTATCTCATCCAAGAGAAGGAGACATAGACCATCCAATAACATTTACAAGCAGGATGTTGTCAACAACAGAAAAGAACTACACTACCATAGAACGAGAAGGATTGGAAATGGTATATGCACTGCAAAAGTTTAGACATTATTTGTTGGGTTCTCATTTTAATATGTATGCTGAACATTATGCACTTAGATACTTAGTGAACAAGTCAATGTTGGGGGGGAGAATATGCAAATGGTTGTTGTTGTTCCACAAATATGATTTTGAATTTTTTGTGAAACCAGGGAAGTTGAATGCAGGACCAGACCACTTATCGTGCATACTATCAGGAGAAGATGCAAGAAATCTATATGACAACTTGCCAGATGCACAATTATTTGTGGTTAAAATGGTAGATGAATACTTCACAAACATTGTGCAGTTTTTAAGTACACGAATGGACCCATCAAACATGACAGTTGCACAGAATAAAAACTTAGTGGTTAAAGAAACTGACTATCTGTTTATTCAGGAAACTTGTACAAGTTAGGTGCAGATGGAATATTGAGACGATGTGTGTTAGAGAATAAAAGTCCAATGATACTCTCATAAGCACATAAAGGAGTTGATGGAGGATACTACACAGGTAAAGAAACAATGCAAAATATTTTGTGCATAGGGATTTGGTGGCCCACACTTCATAAGGATGCTAAAGAATAATGTCAAGCATGCGATGTTTGTCAAAGGGTGGGAAAGCCATACATAAGTGATGATATGCCTTTACACCCATAGGCAATGTTGCAAGAATTTGATAAATGGGCAATAGACTTGTTGGACCGATCAACCCACCAGCGAGAAAATCAAGAGTTAGGTACATAATCATTGTGACATAGTATTTGACCAGATGAGAAGAAGCAGCACCAGTCATGGACTGCACCGCTAATACTACTAAGAGGTTTCTATTTGAGAATGTAGTTACATGATTTGGATGACCACTCATTTTACTCAGTGATCAAGGAACACACTTCCTGAATAGGATGATTGCAACATTGACCGAGGAATTTCAAATTCATCATCAGAAGCATACACCGTATCACCCTCGAGCCATTGGGATAGAAGAATCTTTTAATAAAATTCTAGAGAATGCTTGTTACCCATGATTTTGGTTGTCATGATGATGTATTGATGATGGTGTACTTAGGCTCTTCATAAGAACTTTCTCCTAAGAAAAGTTACTTTCATCTCTTCCCAGAAAACTCATTTTTGAAGAAGGCTCGTAGGCTGCCAATATATTTGGGTGCGAGAATGACCCATTCTCACAGGCTGCTTTAAGCCAGGGTGCGAACTTCTCGCACTGTGTTGAATAGTTAGGGTGAAAAATCTTCCTAAAGCATGGAAAAAGATGAATTCTCAATGTTTCTAGAAGGGAATCTTCTAGAAGAATGGGTTGGCATTCGAATGGTTGTCCTTGTACTCAATTCCCTGATATTTTGGGATCATTCTTATCCAAGTAACTATCTCATTCTCTCCTATATATTGAGGGAATTCTCATGGAAAAGGTTAAGAAAAATTCATTGGAGAATTGGTGAAAGAATTGTGTGAAGGACTTAGCTTGAACAAGAGCTTGGAGACTCTAGCAAGTCTATCAAGAGGATTTGATCTTCTTCATGC
>SNQJ01S0031474.1:121652-135421 GCA_010110895.2 Picea sitchensis | reverse complement strand
AGATAGCAAAATATATTCAATGTCAACTTATGCATATGATCAAGGAATTACACAATAAAGTAAGAATGACTTTATGGGAAAGGGACATGTCGTTGTATCATATTAATTGAAAGTAGAAGATACAACCTGATCGCCTTGATGTCACAAGAGTCCTTTCAGTGACCCTTGGTTCCAACACACACAATTGCTCTGTACTTGCATGAAGAAGATCCAATTCCTCTTGATAGACCAACTAGAGTCTCCAAGCTTCTATCTAAGCAGGGTTCTTCACACAATTCCTTCACCAATTCTTCAATTAATCTTTCTTAACCTTTTCCATGGGAAACCTTTCAATATATAGGAGAAGGAGAGATGGTTACATGGATGAGGATGATCCCATCAAATCTGAGAAGTCAATAAAATGACAACCATACGAATGCCAACTCATTTTCTAGAAGGTTCCCTTCTAGAACCCTCGAGACCTCTTCTCTTTTCCAAGCTTGAAAACAGGTTTGCACCCTGTGTATGGATCAAATTGTGAGAAGTTAGCACCCTAAATGAAGGTGGCCTGTGAGAATGAGGCATTCTCGCACCCTAGGTCATATGCAGCCTGCAAACTCACTTTGAAAATATGTTTTTGGAAGGAGACAAGATCCACTTTTCTCAGGCAAAAAGTCCTTATTGGGAGCCTGAATACACCATTGTTAATACACCACCAAGGTGACCAAAATCATGTGTAACAACTATAGTTAGACAAGTGTCCCTTCAAATTTTAGTTTGACGAGTGTGAAGGGAAACAAGATCGCTCGACAATATTTTCAATTTTAGAGAGTCTAAAAAGGGCTTAAAGAAGACTCCCAGGGGGGATTCTTTTCTTAAGTAATCCAAACGAGACCAAAAAGAATAAATAATCTCTTGTTAGATGTTTCTTTCAAATTTTAAGCGGGCTTGAAAGACAAAAAACCATGCTCTTGGGGAGTCCCGTGGGAAAGACCAAGAATGATGACTAGGAAGAAGAATGAGGCCTCATTGCAAATTCATGGTAGGACTAAAAGGACTTTCGTGGCTATGTATTACTTCATCATGGGTACGAAATGACATACAAGGCTCTAACTAGGCTTCCCATGGAAGGAAGGCTCTACCCCATAGAGTACGATACACTTGTCACGAAGGAAGATTAGTGTCGCAATTCAGTGGGGTTGATCCTAGGGCCAAATGAACCAGGAAATGGATAATGAAAAAATGCAAGTAGGAAAAAATCTAACCTATATTCCATTTTCGAGGTCAATACCTCTCAGAATGGATCGACACCATGAATAAATTTCAAATAAAAAAAATCTCTCCAAGATCCTGCATATAAGGCCAATAACACTCATCTAGAAGTTAATAGATCCAATATAGATATAAACTTTGGAAAAGAAGAGGTGATAGTGAATACAAAACTTGAAAACAACAAACTTGGACTGTACAATATGGTACAAGGTACCACACATCTTTAAGTCTCATGCATGGTAGTGGTTCAGGTAGAGCTCGATGCTAGGCTATGACCAGGAGTCTCTTCGATAGTCAACCTAGAAAGTCTCCCAAAAGGGAAGAAAACACAAACCATGGTGTTAATTTTCCCATGGTATAGAAACCATAGTCAAGGCTTCAAGGATAGCCTCATTCGAAGGAAATTCAATATCCGAGAGATCACGCAAACAAGGAGGGTCAGTAGTCCCAAAGGGCGAAGTAAACTGACCATATTCCATATAACAATGGAGATTCTAGCCAAGACTGACATAGTCTAACAATGAAGAATCACAAGCACCGGGGATTGAGGATCTACAAACAATGAGATCAGACTCGTAAGGAAACTCAAGACCACTTGGACCAAGAGGGGGAAGCAAGGGCTCCCATGCCCCCATTGGATAAACCAATGGATCAATCGTTGAGACCAAGTCTCGAGAAGGAAAACATGAGTGAAAAACTTCTTGCTCAGGAACATATAAAGGGTAAGCCTAAACTAACACCGAATTAGGATGGTGATTATCAAATTCCAGCTTGTCGATAGTGACAATGCTTACATTATGAGGGAAATGCATCACCTGGAAGAGTGTAGACACCACAACATTCATAGCATATACATTGTTATCGCACAATTTGTACTTGCCCCAAAATCCCAAGGAAAGTGGGTACATAATTGGTGTAACTGGGAATAACCTATCACTGTCACCTTAATAGGAGATCCCTTTCTATTTAGGAGTATGTTTAAGATACCTTAGGGGAGTTTCCCCCGATGACTTGGGGGGTTTGAGAAGGGTAAGCCAAATAATCACAAGGAAACCCTTCCCCTCTCACAAATCACTCTAATCAAAGGTTTCTTTTATGTCTTAAAGATGAAACAAATAAATTATATTGTGTACCTGCCTAGAACAAGACAATAAGGCAAACGGGGCACTTTCCAGGTACCAGATGATTGTTAGTACTTCATAAGACAATAAACCTTTGTAAAATAAACTATCTAATTATGAATTTTCAGCAATGCATCAATTTATAACAACAATTAATATATTATAATATCCACAGGATTCACGCCTTGAAATTGCTTGAAAAAAACAATAAAAAGTGACTTTAACTAGGCAAATTGATAGTAAATTGTCACAAGCAAAATTGGCAATGATAGACTAGATTTTAATGTCACTTTTGTAGAGATTTTGTTGCATTTAGATGGCTGTAGCTATTTTTTGCAACAAAAGCAAGTTTAAATGGTCAAAAGTGCAAGAAAACCACACACATAACTAACACTTATCTAGTAGATTCACTAGCAATTGTCACAAATGAATTTTGATTGGTTATAGTGTGAGTTATGTAGGTAAATGTGCCAAATTAATGTATGTTTAGATGGTTGTAGCAATGTTTTGCTACAACAAGAAGTTATATTAGGAATTAGTCTAATTTAGGGTTAGAAATAGTTAGTAAAGAGTTCAAGGATAAGAGTATAAGTGTTTGTTTGCTCAATCACCACTTGTAAGATGTAGTCTAGTGCCTTTCTAGGGTAAATGGAGTCACTAATGGAAGCAAAAAATTCTTAAAGGAAATATAGAAAATGATAATAATATTTTAATGGATGGAGAGGAAAAAAGAGGTGTTGGTATCCCAAGGCCTCAAATATATTTTTCCAAGAGAAAATTGCAAGAAAGTAGCAAGAGTTAGGCCCTAGCGATTTTATCTTTCCTTGAACAAAATGTAATAAATTATGCAATTGGAAATGGAAGTAGGGTTAATAGAGTGCTACAATGGTAGGGCTCTAGTATATACTTTAAATTAGGTGCCTTACAAGATGTTTTAACACATGGAAGATTATAGGGAAAAAGATGATAACACATGTCATTCCCCTAGGGTTTCAAGCTAGCAATTTCATAATCTTACACATGAAACAAGTAAAAAATAACCATATCATTCAATCACAATAAATAAATGCATAATTTCCACTTACTTCACCAAGAATAATCTATCAAATCACCCTAGTTGAAGATCATCCACAAGAAAATAGCCAAAATGCACCAAAAATTGCCTCCTTCAAGAAGTGTGCACCACCAGTTTCAGCCAATAACACTTAAGGGAGGTCGAATTTTATACCTCTACTTGAGTTATGAATGAATCATGAAAAATACAAGAGATTTATCTCTTATTTATACAATGATAATGACCTTTAACTACAATGTAGGTCAGAAAAGGCCGACATGGCCAAATTACATCAAAAATCCAATTTTTACATAAATTTAAAGAATTAAACCCTAAAATGTGCAGTAGAGGTGACGTCATGCCCTCCTAGGGTGACGTTGGGCCTCATAAGTGTGAAATCATGCTCCATGAGAAAAACGTTAGGCCTTCCAAGGCCTCCAGATAATGCCACACATGCCACCTGGCACACAACTGCCTCCATCATGTCCATCTGACGTTGGGTGACGTCTAGGGTCACAAGGGTGACGTCATGGGCCACCCAAGGCCAATGTTCAGGGGGGAGAGAAAGATCCCCCTAGGTCTAGGCCTGCCAAAGTGTCTCTGGTGGAACTCCCTTCTTTTTATTTGGTGCATGCCTCTGGTGTCTCTCTGCCCCTGGCTAGGGTCACAACATCCATCTACTATGATCCCTGTGACTTATGAGCCAATGGAGGGCATACTTTTTTTTTCTGCAAGACCATGCCTGACGGATAGGTACATATGGGGAGATGATTAGCTCAAACCTCCATGGGGATAAAATCCCAGATGTTATCCCCTATCCTAGGGATAACTAAGGATATTATGTCTAGAGGCCAACAGGTCTTAGACATGGAGTACCGAGAACCATATGACTTGAGCTTGGCCCCAGAGGGCCCATATTTTCTTTAGTGCATCCTATCTATTAGCAGCAACAACATCCATTCCATCAGCCTGATCTTGAAGTAGCAATGGGTCTTGATCCATGAGGTAATGAGTTTAGGCACGATGGTATGTTTCACTCTGATTTTCGAAGCATTTGAAGATGTGCACTAAACTCTCTTTTGTATCATAACGTTTGCTTGGAAATTATTCTCTTTAACTTGTTCATACCTAGGGGGGGTGACAGAGTGCCCTAGTAAGTTGGTTCCCTCAGGGATGATTTTCCACTAGGTGGGTTTATGAAAGGTCATCGTCCATTCCTTCCATACTTACCACTTTTCATCAATGTCCCTCTCATCTTCCCCTACCTTAGTTCGGACATTGGGTTTGCCAAGCTGGTAAGGGTTGTACCTTGCCTTGTGGGAAGAAGGGCCTAAAGGCCTGGAGGGTAAAAGTAGCTAGAAAAAGTTAAAATAAAAAATGAAACCTTGAGATGCTTTGCCCAAGGATTCTTGAGACAGAAATAAATGGATTCTCAGTAAGAAAAGGGGACTTGTAAAATAAAATAAAACTCAAGATCTAGTTGGTGGATAGGAGGTATCATCATGAGTCGGCCTATTAGGTCCATGGGCATGTAGCGGTATGACAATACCATCTATCTGGTCACTAAACCAAGGTAGTGGCTCTTAGTGGCATAGCCAAGAGAAATGGGTTCTCATCATGAGCTAGCCTTCTCATTTCCGTGAAGTGCTTGTAGGTAACGTTGTCACCACTGGTGACCACACCAGGACAATGTCCCTCAGCTATTATCTTGAAAAGAAAAATAAATAAGACAAAGAATAAAAGGCATTGAATGGGCTAGGAAATAATGGAATCCATGACAAGGTGCAACTCTCCCTCTACAAATGAACCCATAGGTAAGACCTACATTTCCCCGTTATCACTGCACCCCTTGCCCAAACATTCCTTTTTCCATTTAATACACTTAGATGACCTAGATTGGTCTTCACCTGGGAGACACCCCAAACTTGAGGAGGATTATCCCTATAGGACATCCTGAGACCCTCTCCAAACCTCGCTTGTTAAACTGCATAACGTCTTTGAGCATTTGTCTGGGTAAAGGGGGGTTTGATGCACATGCTTGGGTAATTTGATTATTGGATGTGATTGACATTTCCATGATCCCTGTGACTTATGAGCCCATGGAGGGTGTACTTGTTGTTGCTTCAGGACCATTCCCGGTGGACAGGTACATATGGGGAGATGATTATCTTAGACCTCCATGGGGCTAAAATCCCACCAGATGGATGTTGTGACTGTTGGGTATGTGTTATATTCTTTGCATGTGCGTGTGTGGGCACGTTAGATTCGACAATTGCATCTGACAATCCCAATTTCTTTCGTATCTTGTGTTGTGTGTGTCGGAGGCTTTCTTGGGGGGGGGTCCCAAGAGGGGCCAAGTTTGTCCCCAATGGTTACGCGCACCGCTCGGGGTAGCGCCCCGAAATTATTTTTTTGGGGCGGTTTTTGTTATTTTAGCGGATTTTGCTATTTTTAGCGGTTTTCTAAATTAATCTTGGATTAAGGGATTAAGGTTTTGGTAGCTATGGAATACCTAAAACATTGTATATATCGTATGGTGAATGGTGAAATTAATACAATAAAGAGTTGAAAAGTGAGACACCAAGGAAGGATGGTTTTCTCCCGGTTAAGTGTTTCCAGTGTAAATCTCTATGTACTATGTGTATGATCCATTGATTAATTTTTGTTTTTCTTAAGAATCTATATGAATTGCTTTACTTCACAGGTTTAAAACTTATAGTGACCCCAGCTAGGGGCAAAGATACACCAGAGGATGGCACAAGGAAAGAATAAGAACGTTTCCTCCGAGACACTCCGACAAGCCTAGACCCAGTGGGTCTTGCCCTTCCACTATGACGTTGGCCCTTGAAGGCCCCTGACGTCATCCTATTGAGCCTTGACGTCATCCAATTAGGGTTTTGGCATGAGGACGACTTGGTTGGCACGTGTGGCAGTTTTTGAGGCCTAACGTTTCACTTTTCAGGCCTAGCGTTCCATGATGGGGCCTAAGGTCACCCTAAGAGGGGCATGATGTCATCCCTAAAGAAAAAATAGGGTTTTAAATTGTTAATTTGATCTAAAATTGGATTTTTGATGTAAACTGGCCATGTCGGCCTGTTTTGACCTAAAAGACAATTAAAGGTCATTGTAATTGTATAAATAAGAGATAAATCTCTTGTATTTTTTCATCATTGACTCATCACTCAAGTAGAGGTCTGAAATTCAGCCTCCCTTAAGTGTTATTGGCTGAAACTAGTGGTGCACACTTCTTGAAGGAGGCAATTTTTTGTGCAATTTGGCTATTTTCTTGTGCAGGATCTTCAACTAGGGTGATTTGCTAGATTATTCTTGGTGAAGTAAGTGTAAATTTTTCATTTCTTTATTGTGAATAAATGCTATGGTTATTTTTTTACTTGTTTCATGTCTAAGATTATGAAATTGCTAGCTTGAAACCTTGGGGGAATGACATATGTTATTATCTATTTCCTTATAATCTTCCATGTGTTAAAATCTCTTGAAAGACACCTAATTTGAAGTAAATAATAGAGCCCTACCATTGTAGCACTCTACTAACCCTACTTCCATTTCCAATTGCATAATTTATTACATTTTGTTCAAGGAAAGAGAAAATCGTTAGGGCCTAACCCTTGTTACTTTCTAGCAATTTTCTATTAGAAAAGGATTTTTGAGGCCTTGCGATACCAACACCTTGTTGACGATAAAAATCACAACAAGGATTTCACCCGCAAAGTATTGATAAAGCCTATTATTTAAACTATGCTAATAATATATAATACTAGTAGGTGGGACCCCCTTGTAGATCGGAGGATTAGATAAGGTTTTTATTACACATTTATGTTGTTGTTCGACACTGCTTATAGGGTTCTACATGATTGATGATGAAGTATTGATTTTGGTTACGACATAATGACAGATGGATAACATATTTTATGTGTTGATTTTGGTACTCTAAGCTCTAAACTCCATGTTATGAATGGCTTATGTTCACTGTTATTACATTGCTATTGTAGCCATGATTCATCACATATTACACTTGTACAAGACACATGTTAGTTATAACAAGAGACAAAAGCAATATGGAATAAATCCAAGAAAAGGAAACTATGTTATGTTATGCTATACTATGTGCGATTGAAATTTAAAGAAATTGAGGTTATTCCTAACTAGCAATGTTAGTGGCTATACGATTTTATTGAGTTATATGGGGCGCATGTGATATATGTTATAGTATGGTTTTGGCAATGGTTAATATGGATCGGGTGGCACAATTGGCAAGCAATGTGTGCAAGTTTCGATGCATGGATTAATGGCATGGATTAGTGGTTGGATGGTTGTCGTGTACTATGTAATTGAATGAGATAGAGGATGGAAGTGACGTGCAGTAAATGCATGTCACTCCATAATTCTCCCACTGGTCGTCACCCTAGCATGGTTATTGTTCATTTGGTTTTTGTTGTGGTAAAGCTCTAAGATTCAGGAGTGGAAGGAACTGCTCGACCGAGCTCACATTTTTAAGGCTTTTGGTTACAGGTATGGTTCTTTTCGCCCATCCATGAATTCGCTCTGTGTATGAAATGAATTTTGGCTTGGTAATGTGTTGGTCTATGTTTTCTTAAGGTTGGCAACTATGTAAATGAGTGGTGTTTTCTCTGGAATGACTGTGTGTGTTATTTGTTGCAAATGGAAAAATTGATGGTTGAAGTTGCGATTTCATTAGTTGTTATGTGTGGTGGAAACCGTGATGGCTCTCTGTTGTCTTTATGGGTTTTTTTGGAGGGTTTCAGTCTGTTATTCTTGCTGGTCGTCTCCTCACAGTTATGGAACCACACTCAGTTGTATTTGGTGTTATGGGTTGTTGTGTATGTTTTGAACCACCTTTTGGTCACTGCATATTTTTCTCACCTGGTCGTGGGCTCATTTTGTGTTATTGGTATCCACACAGTTGGTTATGAGGTGGATTCCATGCTAAGAAGCATGCTTTAGAGTTGTTGGTAGTACCTGGGCTCTGCATTTCTATCGACATTATTCGGCTATTGGGGAAAAACACGAGGGTTTTGCCTCTACGTGTTCTTGGTGTTGGTTACTGGCCAGTAAGAAACCCTTGCTCCTCTGCATCATGGTCTCCCCTACCTGGAGTCGAACTATCACCCTTTTCTACAAGGCTAAGGGTTATGAGGCTTGTGTCTCCACCGTTCTTGTCTCGCGGGTCTCTCACCTACTGTCGATATGGTTGACCTCCAATCTCCCTATGTTTGGTTCCACCGAGAAAATCCTTGATTATTTTGTTCATTAGTTACAGAGCTAGATTTTGATCAACTAAACCAATCATGCCATGTCGGGTATCTTGTTGACTGTCATGAGTTGGTTGAGTAGAATTGACAGTGAATTTGAGTATTGGATTGTCTCTATTTGATCGGGTTGATTGGAGAGTTGTAATTGGAAATGATAATTGGTATATAGTCGTTGCATTCTTTTATTATGACAATTGAATCAATAACTCAACAACATTTAATTGGTTGATTGAGAGTGAGAATAAATGTATAGTCACAGATATGCCTCTTTTCGTTATGTGTTGGTATGTGTGTTTCCTACAACATGGTATAAATTTAAGTGGTGGTTGTTGTTGCTATGTGTTTAATTTGTCGATCAGGATTATTGCAATTTGAAGTATTAATAACCACGACCTAGATGTTTACTATGTATGATTTATAGACATCGTGCATCATTTGGTTTTATTGCACCATCAAAGATGACCACGGGTTTTTGGTAGTATGGTTTCATTGCAAATTTAATTGTTAAATTTGTCAAAGGAATGGAATCGGGAATGTTTTAAAAGAGTATGTTCAACTCAGGAAAGACCTGTGTCTATGTTTGATTTCAGAAATTAAATTATGGGAAGTGGTTGATGTTTATTATGCTGAACAGAGTTGTAGCAATATCACTGTGTGTTCCTTTGGATGTTGTTTTAAATATAAAAGGCAAGGAAATGAAAAGAAACAGAATTATTGTAAACAATATGGGTGAAAGTCATGACGATTCTGAGTATAATTATATTATGTGTTAATTGAAAGTTTTTAAGTAATTTGAATGTGGGACAATGAACAAGTTTTAACACACGATAATTGTTTAATTGATCACAATAATTGTTTAATTGGTGTTGGAATAGTTTTCGAATACATAACTGTTTTTATGGATTACTTAATTGGGTTTTTCAAACAATATTCTCTTTTTTTCCCTACCATTATTTCACTTTTCGCACATTACAATCCCCTCGCCTTCCCATATTCACTATCCACTCCATGTTCCTAAAATTTAATTATAGTTAAGATAAGTTATATATTATGACAGTTAAAGGATCACAAGGATGAATTACAATGATACATTCTTTTGGTTTAAAATACATTTGATTGTTTGATGTTTGTGAGAATTAATCATAATCTTTTCCCTCTCATTTTAACATTTTTCACTCAATACAACCCCTCACATATCCCATAACCCTTGTTCACCCCCTACTCATTGAAAATTGTTAAACAATTTGTATGGATTGGATTGCATGAGTCTGATATGTTGTTAAGCCAAATTTTATTTCATATTTAAAAGAGTTTTCATGTATGGTTGTTAAAGAAACTATTTTCTAATCAATTATGCATATATGAATGAGTTTTTTCAGCAGAGGTAGCCATGGTCAGGGTAACCAAGGAAGAGGAAATTGGAACGAGGGCCCTAGAAGGCCAATATTCTCTATACACTTTGATGCAGACTCACAAGAGTTAGGCCAGCTATTTCAAGCTGGATTTTTTAATTGGATTGGGCAAGGAGTGGTCCAACCTAGGCCTGAAAGGCCTCCCTTCCAAGCCCCACAAGTCCCTCGTATCCCAATGCCTCCTCACGTCTCTATGAAACCTGAAGTCCCTGAAAACAACAGATGGCAGGAGATTGTCCACCCGACAGTCTCCCAACATCGTGGCTGGTCTAACTTGTCTCTACCTTCTCCTCCACCTATTAATCAAATTGTCCACGCTACCCATGTCCACTCACCAGTACAATATTCCCATGCAAGCAAAAGGTTAAAAACCAAGGCCCACCATGCTCTTGATAAAGGAAAAGCCATTGTTGCCCCTTCCTCACCCTCAAATGACTTCTATAAATCTATGTCCTCCTGCATGCATTTGAGAGATGATTGCTCTCATGTGATCAGTGAGATTAGGACTAAAGGCTCCACACAATGTAAGGAAAATTCAGAGAGATCAAAAGGTGACAACAACAACAAGGGAAAGATTACCTCCCAGAGTGGCAAATATGGATTTTAAGTTTTTATTTATTAATTGTTGAGAACAATTGACTTCTGAAATTTTGGACAACACATTATTTTTGGATATATGGGTAATATATTTTTGGAAATAATTTCAACTATCATTGATATAAATTGTCAAAATATGAAAGTGATGATGGGAGTCACAAGAAGAGATGTTTTGTTTGATTAACTATTTGTGTTATGATTGTTAAAGAACTAAAGGGAGTCACAAGGGGTCCCACCTACTAGTTATTATTTATTTAAAACCCTTATTATGATTTTATTACTTTCCCCCCTTAACTAAAAAGTTGGTTGAGTTTTGGTTAACTTAACTAAAGAAGTAGTCCAACTACTCCAACCAATTCTAATTTGCTTAAAGGCAAAAGGAAAAGGAGGAACAAGAGGGAGAATAGAAGGAGAAGCATACTAAGGTTTGTTCTTTGATTTTTGTTGAGATAATTCAGTTTTCATTCATTCCTTAATTCATTAGAAGCCTAATTCTCTTTTATGATAGCAGGGTCCTATTGTAGACAACAAGATTCAGGGCTGAATTACATCATTTAGACACTTGTTTTTCAGAGGTGTTGATCTATATTTGATAGTCTATGTAGACTTGTCTGTTTGTAAATTAGATTTCATGACTGACAAAGGCTATTGTGTAGAGTTGAGTGGGCAACAATTTGTGGCAAGTTGATCCAGCTTTTAAAGTTTAGTTTTTTACTTTCTGTCAGAAGTCCTTTTGTATGTTTCATCGAGAACGCCTAAGTTTGACTTTGGTCCAAAACTTCCTCAGGAAATTTTGTAAAGAGAATGATTCTTTGATGAATTGGAATGAAATAAAGGATTGCTTTACGTCTCATCTATTTTGATTATTGACTTGGTGTCTTTACTTCCATCTCTACATTTATTTCAGCATCTATTATATTCAGAAAATCACATAAATAATAAATTTTTCAACAAGCTTTTATTTATAAAAAGAAACCAGCCTAAGCAGTTGTAAACAATACTTGTGAATTAGGATACCAATTTTGATGGCTATAAACATAGGGTGATATTCCCGTCTATCTTGCTTTAGCCAAGCAGGATCTGAAAATGCTTGAGTAAGATCATTTCATATCTTTTCCTCAACACACCTTTCTTTTCCTCTCCATCCCTTAACATATTATTATTGTTTGCTATCTTTCCTTTAATAATTTGTTGCTGCCATTAATGACTCCATTTACCCTAGAAAGGCACTAGACTACCTCTTACAAGTGGTGATTGAGTAAACAAATACTTATACTCTTATCCTTGAACTCTTTACTAACTTTTTCTAACCCTAAATTAGACTAACTCCTAAGCTAACTTGTTGTTGTAGCAAAACATTGCCACAACCATCTAAAAATACATTAATTTGGCACATTTACCTACATAACTCACACTAGAACCAATCAAAATTCAATTGTGATAATTGATAGTGAATCCACTAGGTAAGTGTTAGTTTGTGTATGGTTTTCTTGCACTTTTGACCATTTAAACTTGATGTTGTTACAAAAGATAGCTACAACCATCTAATTGCAGTAAAATATCTGAAAAAGTGACATTAAAATGTAGCTAAACATTGCCAACTTTGCTTGTGAAAATTTATTATCAATTTGCCTAGTCAAAGTCACTTTTATTTGTCTTTTTCAAGCAATTTCAATGCTTGAATCTTATGGTTGTTGTAAGATATTACTTGTTGTTATAAAGTGATGCATTACTGCAAATTCATAATCAACTAGCTTATTTTATGAAGGTTTATTGTCTTATGAAGTACTAACAATCATCTGGTACTTGGAAAGTGCCCTGTTTGCATTGTTGTCTTGTTCTAAGAAGGTACACAATACTATTCATTTGCTTCATCCTTAAGACATAAAAGAAACCTATGATTAGAGTGATATATGAGAGGGGAAGGGTTTCCTTGTGACTATTTTCCTTAGCCTTCTCAAACCCCCCAAGTCACCAGGGACGTCTCCCCTTGGGTAGCTTAAACATACTCCTAAATAGAAAGGGATCTCTTATTAAGGTGATAGTGATAGGATATTCCCAGTTATGCCAATTATGTACCTATTTGCCTTGGGATTTTTGGGCAAGTACAAATTGTGCGATAACATTTTGGTGCCGTTTTCGGGGAACAACGAGTTAATTTTCCTCGAACGACACTTTTCGGTAAGCCTTTATCCAAAGTCTTCATTTCACAAAGCTTACCTGGCGACTCCATTGAGGATAATCCCCTCATCCCTTTGATAATCTCAAGGAGATTGTATGGTGAATCCACTGATGACAACCTGTAGCGGATGTCAATACACACTCTCTTGTCTTGTAGTTCCTATTTTCCCCATGGCCCCTCCTAGATGGTCTCTCGAAGAATTCTTCGACCCTTTAGACTTAACCAATATCCAAGGAGGATTACATGATCTCCCTAAAAATGTTGATTCGTGGATACTCAAGTTTTATGGAGAGTCTGGGGCTTCTGGTAACACACATTGGACCAAATTTTGTGAGAGCTATGACTTTCATCAGTCTGGGAAAGAACATCTTGACACATTCATTAGACTTTTCTTTGACTCACTGTTATGAACATAAATATACATATAAAATAGATATTAATAACATAAATATACATATAAAATAGATATTAATAACATAATAATTAATAATGAAAGGACATGTCTCAAAGGACATGACTATTGGTTAAGGGCACCCCTGCGTGGGTATATAAATGAGCCCTCATTTTCAATTGTATCTCATCTCATCTATTCATATTTTATACATTATTCCTACATGGATTATTATGTTATATTCCAAGTATTTTGAATAATTCTTGTGTGAGCGAACCTTGTTCGTCTCATTTGGTATCAGAGCAAGTCTCAATCCGGCTTTTGGCCAGCCCCATAGTTTCAGAGTTTCTCTAAGAAATCCTGGTCTTTGACTACCAACTAGGATTTTGGAAATTTACAAGTTTATTGAAGAAAAAAATGTCTTGCTCGCATATCGAAAAAAAAAAGGAGAAAAAAAAGAATAAGTACAT